>JAHBCN010013186.1:0-25207 GCA_019359885.1 Listronotus oregonensis
ACACAAATCCAACTTTAAGCTTTTAATAGTTAAACAGATCAAAAAGTGAACATAAATTTAGCAATTTAGTGTGTAACAAAAATAACATCCATCTTTTTACGTATTTATCGACTGTCAACGAAACTCACATATCCCTTGAAGTTAGTGACAGAAAATAAAGGTGCGTTTGCACGTTTACAAATATATTTATAAGAATTGCTTTGTCAACACCCTTTTTCTATTTTCTTTTTCTCGGTTGCTGCTACTTATTATGAATGCGCATGACAAATAATTAACAATTACACAAATAAAAACCGTATTTTTGTTTAAAAATGAACTGTAAGAAATGAAATTAAACTTTTTGGGGAACAAAAATTTAATTTTTTGTCAAATTGTCTTCTTCTTCTTTACTAATAATGCGGCTCTAGTTACCAAACATTAAAACTGGATAATGTTTACAATGTTGCCAAGCATTTTTAATAGTTAAATAAAAAAAATAATAAGTGTAACTTGTGCAAATCTATTAATCGTTAAGGTTAACCTTAATACAATATAAGTTCTACTTAGTTATTGTGAACTTTTAAGAATTAGTGGTGCAAACCGCCGTGAGACATTAAGTATCCACACACAAAGCGATATTTTGCACGACCTGGTATGCGGCAGATAATGTCTGTCTAATTTTGCATATTTGGAATGCACGTTAGTGCCGAACAACAGACCCGGTGGGTGAATTACTTCGTCGGTAAAGGAACAGGTTGCCACACGTCAAATTTGTACTTAAAACTGACGTAGGGACCTAGTCGTTAAGCTTGTCGTCTTATCTGGAATAAAATTTTGCGGTGTAATGGAGTGGACAAAAGAAATATTAACAGTTTATAGAGTTGTATAAGGAACGACCATGTTTGTGAAAAATTAAAGATCCAGATTATATAAATAATAATTTAAAAAGGGAAGCATATGAATTTAAAAAATCTTGTCCATTTTGTCTCAATTCACATACTAAAGGCATAGCACCATATTTTCCTCGTTCTGAAAGTCATGTCTTAACCCATTTTTTCCTTTTCTTCTTTTTATCATCCTTTTGACTAATTTTTAAAATGCATTAACCCATTAGAGCAATTTTTTCTCCATTTTATACCTTGCACAGTTCACCGACTAAAGAGGTATTTTAGACCAGCTTAAAATACTAAGTCATACTACCCAGTATGTCAAAATATAAAATATCTGCCAACTAATTAAAAGGCAGCGTAGGTTCAGAAACCAATCGTTTGACAAATTGCGGACTAAGTATGTTCGTCTGTGGACATGACAAATCAGATCGTTCACAGAAAAGGTCGGCGGATCTAGTATGGCAGATCAAGTAGGTCGATACCGTCGGCCGACTAGGTTGCTTCGTCTATTAACTCACCTTCTGTCACATAATGCAAATGACAACTTATTTGGTCGTGGTCAATCTTTCAGGGAGGTCATTAATTAAAATTTCAAATACATATGGCTTAACTGATTTTTAGTTTTAAAAAAACCATGACTAAATAATTTATACCTTAAACTAAAACTTCATGCAGAAAAACCTAATGAGGAAAAATGTTTTGGATTTTTAGGATTTTTTCATTATTTCCAACGGACTAAACCTATTTTTTGTATATGTTAGACTGCGTTATTATTTTTAAATATCAAAACCAAATAACTTACACCTAATATAAATTATGCCGTGGTATAAGTATCCTATTACATATTCCGGTTAGGTCTAAATATTTCTGCGTCAGTGAGTTTTAAAACTAAAAATCTATTATTTAGGTTGTTTACAAATTTGCTCTATGTTGCGCCCAAATTTATTTTGCCATGGTGCTTAGTGATAGGACTAATTTATTATCATCAGTTTGTTTTTCCCCCAAAATACCTTAATTGTGTTTGTTAATAAATTAAGATACGCTCTCCTGTCTCCATATTTTTCCCAACTTGTGAATTTTAGGAAAGTCAGTATAAGTAATTGCTATGTTATTATGATGGATGTTTGCTATTTTTATTTAACGTTTCTCTTTAGGATAAAAAGCATATTAAATAATTTAATATAATAAAAATATTTCTAATGTAATATCTGATAAATAACAAACCTTAATTTGCCCTTACCATTTTTAACGTTTTAAGGTTTAATTTAGCCTTGTTTTTAAGGAAAACCCAAACAAAAATAATAAATTGTAAAAAATTATGTAAAAAAGCTTGAGTGGTAATACTTTCGGCCGACTTCGGCTGATGTCGTAAATCGTTCGTGATGGGAAATAGTTTTTAAAAGCTATCCGCATCCGCTAGTAGTTGCCCTCAGAGAGTAAAAGAAATGCACAAGATGGACGAACTAACAATAGTGGAGCAGCTGCTCCGGCATACCTGCGGCGCGCTTAGCCTAGCTGGCCTCGAGCGCTCGACTTCTGAAGGCTGTATCTCCGAAACTATTACTCGGATTAATTTGAAAATTTAGGACAATAATCCAGATATGTTGTGAAATTTAATTAGATAATTAAAAAAAATCGTTTTTATAAAACCGTGAAACCCATGTAAGCTCTTAAAATGTCAATATCTCAAAAATTATAAAAGCTACACGAAACTATAGAATATAAATTATGTACTTTTACAAGACCTTTAATTTAAGTCATATAACCCTTTTTTCTAAATGAAATATATTTGAGTTATAATCAAAAAACCGTTTAAATAGGATTTTTTAAGGTATCCCTGGAAATAAATTGGAAATAAAATATATATATTTTTTAATTTTTTTCAGCAAATTTTAAGTGACTTGAGATTAAAATAAATAAAATAAACGACTTGTAATAAAAAAACCCAAAAATCACATTAATAAAAAAAATCCTTTTTTGGATTAAATTTTTTGTGAAAATTACATTTTCGTTTATATTTTCTTTATTAATTTTCTTATTAAAAATGTTTATATATATTTTTATATTAACAATTTTAAAAGCTCTATCTTTTGTATTATGAAATTATTGGTATTTCTTATAGTTTATATAGTCGTACCGCAGTTTTTTTTAGGTTTTCTTGATTATTTGCTGTTTAACCTTCAATTTTAACTTCAGATTTGTGTTTAGCGGAAAAAAATACGCCAGAAAATCTTAGTTCGACACCCAGCACACACCATTTTTTTTGTGGACCTGTGTAATTAGATAAAAAGGCATGGTAGGTTTTCACTATAACATTTAATAAAAGTTCTTTTTTTTAATAACCAAATTATTGTATATTATGTTAATTAAAAATACCTAAAACAATAAAAGTCAAAAAAGCGAATATTTGTAAATGAACATGTAAATTGTAAGAAACGATCATCAATCATTTTATAAAAATAAAACTTTTAACACAATAAGACTTAAGTCATTAACTTTTACCAAAGTGGTTTAATACATATTTTATGTGAGAAATTGGATTATTAAAAGAAGAGCAAACATTGTTATGAATAAATAAAATTATCGGACGAGTAAAACACATTAATAACTATGTTATAATTTATAAAAAGAAAACTAAAATTTAAAAAAAGTGTACAGCTGTCACCTAGCTCGTTGGGTTGTTATTTTTATTATTAAACAAATATAAATACATATTCTGGAGAAAAGCCAAATAAACTTTTAATTTGGTTGCTTTCTGTTTTGGTATGATGCTCTGTCGGACAAAAAAATTTATTATGACACTATAGGGCTAATTCATTTAATGTAAATTCTTAAACGTTATTTATTTGCAAAAGTTTTATAAGTAATTTCTAGCGAACAAACCTTTAAAGTACTAAAATATTTCTATATTTAAAAATTATATAGTAAAGCTTTTTATTATACACTGTGGGCCAAATTTATTTGGAACCCAATTTAGCTCTGAATATATATTTTTTTACCTTGGCTGATTTTGGTAAAATTTTGTGTGAATATTAGGCAGCCTTATTTTTAATTGTACAAAAAATATCTTATTAAAATATACAGGGGGAGCCAAGTAAGAGGCAATAGTTTTAAGCATTGCCTTTGAGGTTGTTGCAAAATTAAATTTTTATTTCAACAACTACAAAAGTTATTTAAAAATATTGAGAAGCTATCGGAGAAAAGGCTCTGAAAAAATGTTTCGAGAAACTTCAGATTTTTATTAAAAAGGTATTTTTTTTTAAAACTTTTTAAATATTACCATACAGCGTACTAGGTTTTTATTTAATAACAAATTAACAGAGGGAAAACAAATAAACAATAAATAGAAATGTGATTTTTTTAATAATGTTACAACAGCTTACAGTCTTCGGCGACATTGTTAAACTGACTTCTTTATACTTTCTTGATTATATTGTTGCCAACGCTAAACTTTTTTCTCTTTAAGCTACTCAATCCTATTAATTCAAGTATTCTCATATACATTTTCTTTTAATGTTACCCAAATGTTATAGTCGACGGGGTTTAATTCTGAGCTATTTGGAAGCCACATGTTTGGTTTAATAAAGTCAGGAAAATTTTTGCAGGTATCTAAGAGTACTTTTTGACGTATGGCTAGGTGCGCCATCTTGCTGAAAAAAGTAGTTGTCGCTGATTGTTTCTATTTTTAAAGCATACCTTCTAAAATTTTCCGTTGATAGATATCGGAGCTAATTTTCACTCCGGAGTTAATAAAATAATTTTTAGTTTTTCCTTGCATCGATTCAGCCAAAGAAACCATAACTGATTCCGAAAAATGATCTGTAAAACCAGAAGATGTTCCAGTGGTATTTCTGATTTTCTTTATACATTAAAATCTATCCTGTTGTGGGGATTTTTTGGCTGGCACAAAGAAAAAACTTTTTTTGTCTGGGAACCAAATTTTTTAATAATAGTGTAGTTAATTTCTTAACTAACTTTGTAGAGGTTTCACCTAACGACATCTTGTGACCGGTTTCGATCTATATCAGATCTCATCAGACAAGCTAGTCAAAGGTAAAAATCTCTAAAAATCCTAATACCTTATTCAGTACGCATTGAAACACATGAATGGTTAATAGACGTCAACGCCATCTACTGACCAAAGGGCGAAGCATACGTTAGGTGAAATCTCTACAAAGTTAGTTAAGAAATTAACTACACTATTGTTAATAGTCCGTACAAGTATTGGGCATACATTTCCAAATGTTTGTAACATTATTTCAGCTCGGCAAGTCTGTGACACCGTAAGTTGAGAGGAGTATGCTTCGCCCTTTGGTCAGTAGATGGCGTTGACGTCTATTAACCATTCATGTTTCAATGCGTACTGAATAAGGTGGAATTTTAGAGATTTTTACCTTTGATACTATCTGATAAGATCTGATATAGATCGAAAGCCAGATGTCTAGATAATTTCTCTACAAAAGTTAGTTAAAAATTAACTACACTATTGATTAATAGTCCGTACGTATTGGGCATACATTTCCAAATGTTTGTAACATTATTTCAGCTCGGCAAGTCTGTGACACCGTAAGTTGAGGAGATGCTTCGCCCTTTGGTCAGTAGATGGCGATGACACAGCATAGCTAACTAAAGCAGCACTATTACTTGAATTGGCAGGAAAGTACGGTCATTTTTCTCGCGCAGGTTCGGCAGCCATTTTTCTAGGATACGTAGGATTTTTCGCGAGGTAATCCGGTAATCGTTTACTACCTTGTGTCCCCTATCACTGTCCTTTGTTACACGTTAAAAAGAAATAGTCAGATAAATGGTAACAGCCGATATCCTCGCGAAAAATAGCTATATATGCCTCCATTATTTGAATTGTTTCGTAATAACTGTTGTTGTGAAGCTTGTGAGGTTAAGATTCTTTCTGTTTTGTGATTATAATTTGTGTAGTGGAAAAAAACAGTGTTACTTTTTTGAAAAACAATAGTGTAGTACGTCTTGTAATATGGCAAGTAAAATTAAGAGTGGTGGACACGTTTGTGCTGCAAAAAACTGCAAAAATAGAAGAGCTAAGGAAAATGTATACAGTTATTTTAGTTTTCCGAAGGATAATAATCGGTAAGTACCCACTTTACTTTTTCTTAAAAAATTTTGTAAATAAAGAAAATTCAGTGAATAAAATTAGTGACAAAAGTATATACTTTCCAGCGTAAGGTGGAATAAATTAATCTTCCAAAAAATTGCTAAAAGTAAGTTTATATGAAAAAAAACCGTTTAATGATGTCAAAAATTGATTATTTAACAATATATTTGCGAAAATTTCCGCAAAAAAAGAAGAACCTATGAATAAAACTTCATCTTTACCAGAGCCATAATGAAATACTTTGTATTAGTTCATTACTGTTCCTTATTCATTTTAAATGTATAACTGGGTGGTAAATGGCAAAATGCCAACACCGTGTAATGTGTGAATGATAAATAAGTAATAACAGTAAATGTTGGTGCTGTAGTCTTTAAATTTTACTTTAACATCTATTGTATATATGTCATTTAAAATACTGATAAGAATAACAATGTTTGTCTATCAGTTTGCTTTTTAATGGTTTGTTAAGCATAGACTTTTTAGACTCTAAACTTTTAATTTTTTTAGTGCACACCTGGGCTATAGCTAGTGGTCGTGATGATCTGTTGGATAGAATTGAAAATTTGTACAAGGGATATCGTCTTTGCTCGGCCCATTTTGAAAACAAATGTTTTTAAATGATTTGAGAAACAGACTTCAGCCAAATGCAGTTCAACAATATTTCCTGCATTGGAAGCTCATCTTCAATATTATCAGAACATTGCTACTCAACATTTTGCATTTCATCATCTATAGGTATGTAATTATTAGGACTAAACATCAATAAATAACATTCTACTTAAAAAAAAGTTGAAATAAAACTAAAGAACAACATATTAAGGTAATAACAATGTTAATCTGTTATTACTTATTAGCTATATGGCAAAATCTCACTTATTAGACTCCACGCTGATTTTGGGGTTTTGAAGTGCTGATCACAAATCCAGAAAAAAATTCTGGCGAGCTCTGGATTTTAAGTTATGAAGCCATTAATGACTGACCTCAAAATGAACAATACCTTCTAAAATTTTTCTTCTTGAAACTGACCACTATCAAATTGAAACATATACTGATTTTGCACTTATATATTTAACAAATCACTAAAATTTACAGTATTTTATTGCATCCTATTTTTAGTAAAAATACCTCCATATGAATCAAAATCGAAAATTACCAAATAATTATATCCATTTAAGTATACAACATATTATATACAGTATAAAACTAGATTCATTTGAACTGTTTTTTACTTAAACAATGAAATATTGTAAATTTTAATGTATTTATTTATTATGTAAGTGCCTAATCAGTGTATTCTATTGTTTGTAGTCATGTTTAAGAAGGAAAAGTGTTGTCAATTTTGAGGTTAATCCACTTGGAGGCTTCATAACTTAAAAACTAGAGGTTGGCACACAGATTTGTGATCAGTGCTCCAAACACCCACAGATGCAAAAAATCATCACAGTTGGCAAGGAGTCCAATTAGTAAAACCTTACCACTATTATGTAATATGTAAGTAGTTTGATGCATCTTTTATTATTATTAGGTAAGGCCCTCGATCCAGTCACTCCAGTCACTCCAGCCACATCTACCTCTTCAAAAATTACCATTCTTCAGAATGTAGTGGTTAATAAAGGTAAATATGGTTAATAATAAAGATTTTGCAAGGCTTTTTGAATGACCTTATTTTTACCTTAATTTCCTTGGTATTGCGTAAATTCATATTATTTTAACTGATTCTTTTTTTGATTTAGGTCTGAAGCAGATACTAATTTTCGTGAGCCATATTACACTGACATTTCGATCATACTGAGGTAAAAATGTCACTGAGCAAAGTTTTAAAAAATGAAGCAATGCACTTTTTATGTTTGAGGGACCCAGATAATGTATTGTAAACAGACTGAAGATGCCAATACTGTGTTAAACTATGTTCGCTATCGTGAAAAAAGTTTGTCTTCATCTTTTATCTGTGGCCGGGGTTTTGCAGAACAAAGAATCCCTTTAAACTAGTGGGTGGTGAGAATAACCTTAACTGGCATAAACCCAATACATTCATAGCCTCAGCAGCTTCAAAAAAGCGATTCTTTTTATTTAATCCGGGTACTCTGTATGTATCGCAGATGGGTATTTTAGAATATTATTCTCATGTCTGGGAATGGCGTCTCCTAAAACACCAGGGTTTTTGACACAGAAAAGCTTCTTTCTCTTGCCATTTACGGGCTGTAGGGGGGGCCCCTTTTCAAGTTGCAATCTATTCCTCCCCAGCTCCCCATAGCAACATGTGGGGCCCCTTTTATGCATCCGTTGACGGGTTTTTTCCTTCATCCCTAGGTGTCCAGACTATGGAACTGCTACCCGCAGATGTTTTCCCTTTCCTCCAAAGCTCCAAATATTTAAATCTAGTGTGAAAACTCCCCTTCCCAAATTCGGACACCACGCTACATTAGTATTTGGGCCTCAGCCTTCAGGGGAAATGTCCCAAGATAAAAGAACATAATATC
Organism: Listronotus oregonensis; assembly: GCA_019359885.1. NCBI lineage: Eukaryota > Metazoa > Arthropoda > Insecta > Coleoptera > Curculionidae > Listronotus > Listronotus oregonensis. The sequence goes on from JAHBCN010013186.1 coordinate 8,478, forward strand.
CCCCCAAAAAAAAAAAGTTACGTAAAATGAAAGGGGCCCAAATTCATATCCAAAAAACTCTGCCTCTTAAACATCTGATATCTAAAATTAGACCAAGTTTTGTCCACCTTTTTTTTTCACTCTTTTTTACTTGACAAGGTTTTTTTCTGATCTGTCTGAAATAATGTTTTTATTAATACAGACAATTTTTTTTTTTAATACTAGCAGATCACTTGCCAAGTCAAACAAGAAATGAAACAAAAATATAACGGTCTAATTACCCAACAGGGGCTTGGGCCCGAAATGTTTTTTTTTTAATATAATGTAATAAAACATAAAATAACTAAAAAAAAAAAATAGCTTATTAAAAATCTCAAAGAAAAAATTATCTAATTTGGGGTCCCGCAAAAATACAGCCCAAAACAAAAAACAAATAAAACAAGACAAACAGCTAACATACATGTTTTCAAAACCCCTCATTCAGGAAATATATCTTAAGTTGTGCTTTAAAATTTTTAAGTGAATTGACATTTTTCAATTCCTAGGCAACTAATTAAACGTATTCAAACCCTTAAAAAAGGGGTTTTTGGGGAATTTTTTTTTTTTTTGTTCAATAAAAAAAATATTTTGTTGTCTTGTACTATGGGAATGTATGTCACGATTAAAAATGAATCTATTAACCAGACATGAAGGAGCATTACCCATTTTAATTTTAAATACAAACACTAAAACACGAAATTTAAAGTATTCTGAAACCGGCAACCATTGTAAGCACTGATGCATTACCCCTAATCGGAGTATATTTAGAATAGATAGATTTTTTAGATAGAGCTAAATAAGTTTTACTCTCCTATAAAAACCCTTGTAATAATTCAATAATAATAATAATAATAATAATAATAATATGAAGGTGAAGATTTATCTTTAATTGTCATTCTTCCACACTTTTAAAGATAAATTTTATAAGTTATAAAAAAGCTATTTTGCTCTATTGTAAACGATTTTACTCGAAAAAGGTTTGGCTCCCCAAAAAATGTTATGTTAATGATAATATTCAATTTTTTTCCCTTCTAGATCGTTAAGCTACATGGGGGTTAAAAGCAAGGCATTTTTCTGCATTCATTTTAGTTTGAAATTATATACTATAGGTACCAAAATGGACTAAATAATGCACCAATTTATTTTTTTTAAAGTGATAACTATCACCTTCATAATAATATGATTATTTTAAAAAATTTAAAAATTGGAACTTGGAAACCATACTTTACTTTATTTCTAGAATATTAAATTTTTAATATCAAATTATAAAGTAAGTTGAAAAAAAATAGAAAATAAATTTTGTGCAAATAAATTCCCATACTTAAAAGTATTATATCAGATGTTCTTAAAGAATGACAATAAAATTTTTTTTTACCTTGAGATTGATATTTTTATAAATTATTTTTCTTCTCTTATTTTTGTGATATTGTTAATGTTTTTTTTATTATTTTGAACATATCTTGGTAATAATTTTTCTTTTTCTTTTCTAGTTCAACTTCAGCTACCGTTTCCCTGAAGTCCTTCTAAGTCCTTCTAAAAGTATGCAGACGTCGCCTCCTCAGTCACCTCAGGGTCCCTTTATATATACAAACCCCCCAGAAATTGTCTAGGGGCTCACCTCGTAAGCTCGCCCTTAGGGGGAAAGAAAAAAGATTTACAAAATAAAAAATGCATTTAAAAACCAAAAATTTTAAAAACTATCAGAAACAATAAATAAGACTGTTAGAGATATTTCTTTGGAGGAATATAAAGAATCTACCTTTAAGTTTTGTTCCTCACCAGATCTGGCCAATTTTATTAACATTCAAGTTTCTCAAATAAATAAAAAACCCAAAAAAAGGTATTCTTCCCAATTTAAAACAGAATGCCTTGGAATGTATTTTTCTGGACCTAAACTGTATAAGCGGTATTTGAAAGTTTTGTTGCCAAGCTGAGTACATTGATGAAGCATATTCAGAATGTTAGGGTTAGAACCGGTCTAAATGCTAATATATTAAAATTACTTAAAAAAGAAAATTCAAAATTTCTCTGAACGGGACAAATGTTGTTTACTGTGCTTTGACGAAATGGCCTTTAAAAACCAAAAACTATTTTTTTAATATAGGAAATGATCAAATAGTAGGTTTAGAAAATTATGGCAGAAGGGAAAAAAAAAGTTTTTCTGCAGCAGAAAATGCAACAGTTTTTATGGTGGGGGACTTTTTAAAAGTGAAAAGCCCATATCCTACTATTTTCACTCATCTTCATGTCCGCCAGAAAAATTAAAAACCTTTTTTTTGGGAAGGGGTATTGAACAACTGACAGAGTGTGGTCTAAATGTTTGTGTTGCTTTGGGAGATCTTTGGGGCCAATAACTGGAAATTTGCCAGGCTCTGACATTTGTCCAGAGAAACCCTATTTTGCTGTAAGTGGAAAAAAATTATGCTTTTTGTTTGACACCCCACTTGATAAAGTTAACAAGAAATAATTTATTAAAAAAACCATTTCGTTTGAAAAAAAAGACATCATGGAACCACATCAGGATGATGTACCAGCATGACAAAAATTATGCCAGAAGGGCTCTTCCAAAACTTACAGATTCCACATTTCCCCAAAAATTTTGATTTAATTTAAGGTTAAATATGCGACACAAATATTAAGTGCCAGTGTTTCCGCTGCTATGGACTTGTATATTAGATTTGGAGTTCTTCAGGAAGGCCGTTGCAACATCAGAAGTTGTGGATAAGTTTGATAAGCTTTTTTATTTCTTTTAAAATTCCTCAGCAACTAGTTCTAAGACCAAGAAGTATAAAGAGGGTTTCAAGGGCTTAAAATTCAAGAGCAATTTCTAAAAAACTGTAATGATTTTTTAAAACTAAGACTTATAAATAAACAAAAAGTAAATATAACAAGCAAAGTAAGATTTATACAAGGTTTGGGGAAACACAATCAATGGGTTTAAAAAGAATTATGGGTATTTTAAAAACTAATGGATTTGACTACCTTTTCTCTAGAAGACTAAATCAAGACTGCCTGAAAATTTTTGGAAAAATTAAAGGGGGCAAAATGGAAACTGCCCCTTAATCCAACTCCAATACAATTTGAGAGAAGTTTTAGAAAAATTAATTTGCCCCAAATTTATTTAATTCAGGAACAAAAACTTTAAGGTGATCCCGATAAAGGGTTTTTTTAAATATGCAAAAAAATTCAAATCAATTTTAACCACTGGACAAAAATACAACCAATTCTGGGGCTAACAAGCAGTTCCCCGATTTACCTGTTGTTGACACTGATTATAGGTTTTTGACATTTTGGAACAGAATATAGCTCGATATATTTGCGGCTATTTAATTAATAAAAAATTTAGTCCCTTTACACTTGCAGTGTCTGTGAAGAATATTCCAGAAAATATAAAGAATTGGATGATACCTCCCTGTATTGTTATTTTGAGCTTATGAAAATAAATCAGGAGATATTTTTGGAAATTTACGAATGCCTGCAAATGATTTTGTTGAGTTTATTTTTCCCATTGGAAATATTATTTCAAAACAACTTTGAAAATTTTATTTTAAAGGATAATATAATTCAAATTTTTGTTAATGTTTTTAAAAATGTAAAGTATACACACCCATGTCCAAATTTTCAATTATTGTACTTATTAAAATTATATGCTAGACTTAGGTTATATTATACTATAAAAAATATTAACAAAAATTTCAAACAACAAACGATTGTAAATAAAAAAACGAAAAAAAATAAGGTAATAATCTGGAAACACATATAAATACTTTCAACTGTAACTATCATTTTTTAAATAGTATGGGGTAATTAGGCCTTTAGAAGTTTACATAAGGTAAAGGTAATACAGTTTATTAAATTTAATCATCCAGCCCAAATTTTCAAAATAAACCAATTGCAATGAAAATGTGGAAATATCCTCTCCTTAAAACTTTATAAAGACAGTTATTCCATTTAAACAATTGCCATTTATTAAAAATGTTATAAGCTGTTTTGAAAAATGAAATAGATACCTACAATAAAATGTATTCATATTGCTATAAATCAACCAGGTTTACTCATTATTATATATAATAGAACCTAAGTTAGTTTATTTTTATATTTTCTATTATATTATAGATTATATTATTTTGTAATCTTTATATGTCAGTATTAATTCCTATCAAAGCGATATCCTTATAACATGTTAAAATCTCATATTGTAATCTCATCTCATTTCCCACAAGCACTGAAAACTCTACTATCATTCATCAAAATGTACAATCTATTGGAAATTACTTGGATGAGTTAAATCACCTACTTCAGTATCATAAAGAGTGTAAATTCCATGTATTTCAGAACACTGGAAAAAGTTGGAACATTTACAGGCATATGTGATAAATATTCTTAAACAGGCACCAGCTTTTTGTCAAACTGAATGATATGGAGGTGCAGCAGTGTATGTGCAAAAAAACCTAAAATTTATGGAATCTAGGATCAAAAGTGAACAGTAAATTATGATTGCAATTTATAGGCCCTCTAAGGCGATGTAAATGTATTTTTTCAAAAATGGAGGAGGTGTTGTCAAAAATACTAGAACAGAAATGTGTATTTCTTGACTTTAATATAGAACTCCTTAAAAACAATAAAAATAGATCAATTTTTTTATCAATAAGAATTCATCTTAACTTTATCCTACCATTTTGGAAAATACTAGGTTAACTAAATGTATACATAATATTTTCATTAATATAAAAATTCCGTTTATTAGAAGCAGAATTATAAACACAGTTATTTCAGATCATACTGTTTTCCTAAAAAGTTGGTACATCAAAAAAAAAAAAGAAGAACATTTGTTTAAAAGTAAAAAACAAATAAGGAATTTAAAAAATAGAAGTAGATCTACATTTTGTATTAAAACAACAAAATAATACCTACATTGAAATGTATAAAATTGTAAAGAAAGAATATGATAATGTGTTAGTATATTATGATAATATAATTAGGAGTTTTGATAATAAGAATAAATATATGTGGTCGATTTAACAGGTATCAAAGACAAGGGCATTTACAATCACATTGACTGCTGAGAAACTTTCCAACAATTACAATTATTTTTTACTAATAATAGTACTTGATTTATTAAGAGAGCTTGACAATATAGACTGGCACTCGAATATAATTCAAAATGACAAGGTTTTTAAATTATTCTAGTTTCACGAAATGATCTCATAATTTATCAAGAAAAAATTAAAAATAAAAACAGTTCTGGGAGATGAAATACCTAAAAAATAGTAAACCTCAGCATACCCAGTGATTGTAGAGGTAATGTGTTTTATAATAAATAACTCACTAAGGGGTTATTTTTCCCGATCAGTTAAAGTTGGCAGATAATAGTCTCAGACCTATTTGACTTGCTGGGTTTTACAAAACTGTTCGAATTGGTGGCGAGTGTTCAACTAATGAAATGAAAGATATTTTTTTTATAAAACAAAGGGGGTTATCTAAACAGAAGATCCCTCAAAATGCTATTTTCCAGTGTATGCGAACAGTTTTGAATTAAGTATTTGAGAAGTGACGAAATGGCAATGGGAATATTCCTAGATTTATCAAAACCATGTCACTGCTAGGAAGCTACTTCTTCAAAATATTGCATTTACATGGAATCAGGAAAAATCCCTAAAGTAGTAGAATCATACCTCAGTACCTATTGTTGTTTTTTTTTGCCGTCATTTTATTTTTTTATTTGTTCTTACATACCAATGTAATAATTTGAAATAAAGAAATATAAATAAAATAAATAATAAATAACTAAAATATTACGCACCTGCAAACAAAAACCCTTTGCCCTTTATAAACCTAAAAAAACATACTTTGTAAATATCCAAAATTGTGTAACCTTTAGAGCCCTATTTCCAAAAAAAGGGCGTGAAAATTATTTTAAACCCCAAAAATGGGGGAAAGCTAAATAAATGGTTCCTCATTTTTGGTGGTACAGAACCCCTTTAAAGAAAATGAAAACTAGTGGTCTCAGTAATATTTCAAACCCAAAAAAAATGTATCCTTTACTAGTAGAATAAATTTGTATAAAATTTTAGGGATAATAAAGTGAAGAAAACATTAAGAGTGTTTAATTTCCCTTTTGTCTTAAAATTTGTGACGGCTTTTTCCACTTCGGTGAGTGGTTAAAATGTGGTAACTCAGAAACCTCAGTTACAAGGTTTGTTGGCGGATGCAGTTCACAATATTTGTTACAGTAGAAAAAAAAATTAATCACAATAAAAGAAAAAAATTAACTGTTTCCACCGAAAGTCAAATGAAATAAGATATTGTTGATATATATTGTTTTTTTAGGTGGAAAAGTGTAACTACTTTTGGAAAAATCTTAATGCTTTAAACAACAATTTTTCTCCTAATAAATCATACTATTTTTTCTTAACCCTCAAAATTTTAATATGTAATAGTTTAAGGGAAAAAAAAACAGACTAGCAATAAAAAGTAATTTTGGTGCCACTGGCAGGCGGCACTAATAATACTTTTACAACCGCCGATGGCTGCATCCTAAGTAGGGGCATAAGTACTTCAGCAGCATTAGAAGTTCCGGTTAGTTATACCACTAGCATTCATTCTTCTGAAAAACCTAAAAGTTATCCACATATTCATATTAAGTTTAAATTGGTACAGTTCAAACGCAGCTACCAGTCTAATTAAAATTTTGGCTATAGCTATAACTTTGACAACATGAGTAATAAAGTTACAGATATAACTTTACTACCCGGTTGCAGAAAGCGTGATTAGTACTTTAAACGTTTAACAAAATGTCAGATTTTGACAGGTTGCCTACTAAAACCATTGAATAACATTGACATAACGTTCTGTTAAACATTCTATACCTTGAATAACTTTTGTGGCAACCCGTGGTAGTTATCTAAAGGTAATTTAAATTCTATACTAAAATCCGCATGATTTTACCTTAACTTTTTATAAAAAAATGACTAATAATTTATTTTTGTCCCCCAGTTTTCAAAGTAAACATAATAATATAAATACGTATTAAAAGCAAAGGAAGTTATAGCTCAAAATGTTTTTTTTAATTAACTCTTAAATACAAAAGTCTTTTTCTATTTTTGGCATAAAAGTGATATTTTTCACAATTGACCGGCGTATTGAACTTTTCAACACTAGTTTTTTTTATTGTACTTGCAAACTAAGTACACCCCTGCTATTTCGACCAGAAGCTTGTGGCAATACAGCCCTGGATGTATCCGCATAAAATGGCGTCAAGGCCACAGAATTTGGCTGAAAAATATCAAAGGCGCCGACAGAGAGTAAGAGTGCTGCTTTAGTTATCTATGCTGTGGCGATGACGTCTATTAACCATTCATGCAAATTTTTTTAATTTCTTAGCGTCGTCTGAATCTTCTTAACAATGCTTGACATCTTTCTACTCTTTTATTTTTAAAGTAATTTGAAAATTTGTGACAGTATATTTTTTGAAACGGGCGATAATTTAGATCAATTTAGTAGTAAGTAGTAGTTTTTGTTAGTTTCCTTGAACTTAATGTATAACCGAGTTCTACAAAATCAAGAAATGTCCTTATGTTTTCAATGTTTTCAATACATTTACCAGTTTTCTTTCTTCCCCTTCCGGGCATCATTTGCAATAAATTATTGGTCTCAAGTAAATGCGCAGAAAATAACTAACAGTACTTAACTTTTATGTACGCTCTGGGTAACTTTTAATAATCTTGCTTGCACTATAACCTTTAACTCTTAGAGATTTAATCAAAATTTTATCCTCAAATGACAAATACAAGCACACCATTTTGAAATAAATTTAAAACACTTTTAAGTTATTAATGTTTATATATCTTTGTCAAGGATCCAATCTTCTTTTGTTTCGCAGGTAACTCGATACCTCATAGTTATATTCACATATTTTCACCAAGGAAAACTTCTGAATTACGAATAACAACGTGTAATAATCGTTTTTAATTGTCGCGATGATGCTAATATTATTTAACAAAATTTTCGAACAAAAAATCGTTTTTAATAGAAAAGTTGAAATTTTGCGAAATATTTTTTTAGATCCTCTTCTCCGATAGCTTCTTAATATTTGCAAATAGTTTTTGTAGGTGTTAAGTTAAAAATTTAATTTTGCAACAGCCCCAAAAGCAATGATTAAAAATATTGCTTTTTTACTTGGCTTCCCCTATATATTTTAATTAGATATTTTTTCTACAATTAAAAAAGGGCTTCCTAATATTCACACAAAATGTCACTAAGATCAGCCAAATAAAAAAAAACAGAGCCAAATTGTGTTCCAAATTGGTTTCGCTCACAGTGTATACAGGGTGCCACAGATTCGAGTGCATGCATGGGGATCTCGGAAACAGTAAGAGATACAAAGTCAATTAAATTATGGCAAAGTTGCGCATTTAGGTGCCTAACAACATGCCTGTTAGAAACTTGTAAAATTCCGAGTAATTTCGGAGATATCTGGAAAAAACCGAAATTTGCCGATTTATTTTTTATTTTTTTCTGACGTTATTTAAAGAGATATGAAAAAACAAAAGACACTCTTTCATGGCCACTTTTTAAGCTCTACAAAACAGCGTTGCGTGTTTATTGTTTTTTTTTTGAAGCAGTTATAATTCCAATTACAATGATGTACAACACTTAATATGTTTCTGTTAAATAAACATATTTTCCATAAGAGGCAATGAGTTAGACAAGAAGCGCACATCATTTCTAATAGGGGCGTTCCATTTTTGTTAATAAATATTAAGTGTTATACATTTTTGTAATTGGGGTAATAAGGGGTTCAAAAAAAGTAAATAAAAAACCCAGGTCCGTATTTAAAAAAATAAAGTTGATGATGGTTTAATGAAAACGAAATGTCGTTCGGAAAATCTCTCAACGCTGTTTTATAGAGATTAAGAAGTGGCCATAAGAAAGTGTATTTTGTTTTTCTATATCTCTTTAAATAACGTTGGGAAAAATTAAAAACGAAATTAGCAAATTTCGTTTTTTTTTTCGGATATCTCCGGAAGTACTCGGAATTTTACAACTTTCTAATAGGCATGTTGTTAGGCACCTAAATGCGCAACTTTGCCATAATTTAACTGACTTCGTATCTCTTAGGGTTTCCGAGATCCCCATGCATGCACTCGAATCTGTGGCACCCTGTATATAAAAACAAGTTTAATTTATTCACCATGTAGAGATTAATTGCCAAAATGTTTTAAGTATCTATTTATATTAACTATATTTATATTTTACCTTGTGCTCGATAATGGATTAAACAAATAACAAATTAACGAAATAAAGAACATTTCTATACCTGTAATGGCTATTCAAACGCAGTGAACAGTAAACAACAAAGAAACAAAGCCATGTAATTATGGCGGGCTTTACTTTGTGTCCTTTGGATCAAAACTGAGCGGCTGTATCTGTCAGCAAGTGATTAAAATTTTACTGATTACATTTTTCTTATCAGATTCGCATTGTTTTACTGCTATTACAATTTAATAATTTATTTACGTTGCAACTCAAAAAAAAAAACGATAATTTGTTTTAGTAGATAATAGACTATGGCAGTCAAATTTTGATTGATATACTTGCGTGAAATTTAAAAAAATATATATATTTTTTGAGCTTTAGACGTGTCGTCAAATAATGTTGACTTGTGATTAACTGGCGCCCAAATGGAGAAAGAAGAAAAACTAAAAAATGTAAAAAATAGTTAGTGTAATTTAAGAAATAATCAAAATAATTCAAAAATTAAATTTGCCTGTTTTGGCAATTCAGGACATTTATTAATTAAAAATAATTCGGGATTTTAAAATAGATTTTAAAAAATAAATTAATAATTTAATTGTTATTAAACTTCAATTAACTCATTTTTTTACAATTTTTACTTATCCTTTTTCCCCATTTAGGCGCCAATTAAACAGTAAGTGCTATAAATATAAAATGGTGCCAATTCTGATGTTGCAAATTAGATGCCAAGTTATTTTTATTACGTTCTTACTTTGATATTTTTAGCAAAATGCAAGCTTAACAGGAATCATCTAAAAATAGTTTAAACTTAGGTTTTAAATTTAAGGTATTTTTTATAAATGATGACCCACAAACATTGCTTTAAAAAATCATATTAGGATAGCAAAAACCAGCTACTTCAGATAGCCAAATTTGTCTAAAACTCCAACTTCTCATTATTTTGTTATTTTTTTTTACTTATATTGCCTTGGTAAATTTAATTTAATTTTTAACTTTTTCTTATTTCGATAAATGTTTAAATGCAAATTGAACTAGACTGAAAATCAATTAGCTGAATTGCAATTTTCAATTAATCAAGTTTTGACAAGTTTAATGACTAGAGAATTCACATTAGGATACATAATAAACTTAAGTTTTTCTATTAACCCTTTGAACTGAGACATTATCAACAAAAATTATTTAATTAAAAAATACAATAATAAATTAAACTAGTCAAAATCTAAAATGACGTAAAGTTTTTTTGGATAACTGGTCTTTAAAACACTTGCTCCATTTCGAGACCTCCGGCTACGCCGTCGTACTCGAAAAATCGCGCGTGTTTTAAAAGATTTAATATCCACTTATTCTTTAATATACTTTTGTTATTCTATCACAAATTTTATTTTTCTTTTAATTGTGAGTGCAGTTTTGACATACTTTGTCATTGGCAATCGTCATTTAAAAAATATACGTTAGGTTTTAGGTTTAGGTTTAAAGTGAGTGGACCTTTTACGCCCTCCACCGCGACCGCTTGGTCTATTGTGACCCTCATCTTTTTATATTTCTTCCAATGGGATCAGACTTCTAATGATTCCGATATCAAACTGGGAGAGAGCTCTTTTATTTCCCTTTACTCGCGCCGCTACCGGAAAACGAACACAATGTTCTGGTGTTCCTGTCTCCGGAAAAGTATGATGAGCAGACGATTAGATCCGTCATGCCCTCCTCTCCCGGTATAGTGACGTAGGTAGCTACCAGGTGCTTTTATTTCAGGAACCATGCAGATATATCTTCTGAGGCCGTATATCCGGCGTTTACCTAGGAAAACGGTTCTATCCACTTTCTGTTTAAAGCGGTTCTGTCCGCCTTCTGTTTGGATTCAGGAATCCCTTTCTAAGCACCTGCTTGGATGGAATAGCCCTTCCCCGTGAAACAGGTGCCTGGACTTCAGGGGCACCTTTCGAAACGGATTTACCCGTTTCGGTCGGCTCACCCTTGCCTGCTTGTGACCTTTGTCATTTTTTTCCCATAAAAGCGGTTCTGTGTGCTGTCCGCTTTCTGTTTAAAGCTAGGGAATTAATAGTCCACCATGACAGAGCCCCCCATTACCGCAGTAAGGCTAGATACTCCGAGAGGCCCCCCGTATCTAAAGGGGCCCCGTTGGCACCTGTCACAGAATGTCATTCACTTATCAGCACAGTATGCTAACACCTTGAGTTAAGCCTTGTGTTCCTCTTTGCCGAAAACCGGCAACCTCAGCGTGTTGGAGTTGCCGATAACAGACTACCCCAGCGCATGTTACAAAAGATCCTACTGGGCCCAACCACGACATCAACGTACGAACACAGCGGTGGGAAGAATATACTTATTACAATTGAAAACAGGTGCTAATAGCTTATACCCCAATTTTACAATGTGGTGCTTACAGTCAAAAAAACCTAGCTCCCTGATCCTAAAATAGAGTAACAATGTAGGACATATAAGTAAAAAAACCTTTTTTGAAACTTATTTCCAGATTAATAGAATTAAATATAGCTGTTGTGTATTATTTGTTTTTTTATTGCGACTTTTTAACAAGCGTTAATAACATGTGCAGAAATTTTTGAATTATTAGAAAAATGTTTCTAGTGGTGTGTCACTTTTCTTAAACCTAGGCCTGGTAATAGTTTATATTTACACCTGAAAATGTAAGTTCATTTTTCGAAACATAGATAATGAAAACACCTAAAATGAATTTTTAAGTAGAATGACTAATTAAAAACGTGTTTGGGTTATTTTGACTATTTTTGTAATCTATTTTTTTTTTGGGTAAGTTATGGATAGAAACAAGTCAATGTAAAATCTTAGTCAGGTATAATATAGTCAGAAATGATGTTTGTTTGTTTTTTTTTAACCCGAAGTGATTACAAAAAGAAATAGTTAAATACGTTGTTTTTGCAATATTCCTGTACATAAAACTTTACCTAATAAACTAAAAAAATCACATCCGTCCTGGAAAACTACTCATTGTTTATGTAAATACGACATATTATTAATGTTACACTAAGTACTATAGGCAAACTTTGAGTATGAGCCCTGGATTTCCATTTATCGCCTTTATTAAGCAATACCTCTATAAAGAAATTTAAATTTATTTTTGTAAAATTAAACTTTAATTGGATTGATTAAAAAGATATGACGTTTTCCCTAGTTATTAACATGATGAACAGCGGAAGGACGGGAGACAGGTTTATGATGCGGTACCTCCGGTTGCTACATAGGCTCTAGCAAAATCGAAACAGTTATCGGAGCAGGAAAACTTATTGATCTATTTCGGTTAACACCCGTTCAGAATAAAAACCTGTTCCGAAAAAAATAAGTCCTATTTCAAAATAACATCATAAGTAGAATGTCATTTCTTTCCTACCGTATTTTGAAAGCAGCTTCTAAAAGACATTTTATAATACCCGAATTTATCAATAAAGTCTACTCAAGTTTGGGGTTTTTAATATTAAACTCATTGTAAAAACTTTTAAACTTTGTCTTGAAAAGTTTGCTAAAGTCATACGCTCCAGTTATTCAAATTAACGACAAAATATGAAAAAGCTGTAAAAAAAATTATATATTTAACCGGAAAGTTGGGGGAAAGAAATGGATAAAGCAAGATTCTGGACTAGTTCAGTTTCATAACAATCCTTTTTTATTTGCACACGTTTTCTAGGTTTTTATTTTACAGTTTAAAAAAATAAAAAGATACACAATTGGCAAGGCAAAGCTTGCATGCCAATTTTAATGCCATAGAGGGATACATATGGTATGGCCCCAGATTGAAAAGAGAACGACAGCAATTTTTCCTGTTTCACTTTCAATATGACGACGGCGATTCGTCATATTGTTTGCTAAGGTATGCAGAGGGGTAGAAACATTAAATTATTCTGAGTGGATAATCGTCCAAAGCTCAGCAGGGCAATGTCTCCGAGCATTTATTAAAATGAGGATTCTTAAAAGTTTATTTTTTAGAGATGTTTTTTATTATTGGGATTACTATTAATTTCATTAATTTTGAATGTTTACACGTATTTATTTTATTTTAAGGCTTAAACCTTTAGTTTCTATTGTAATAATAACAGTGATGTGATTAACATGACCGCATAAAAACGAAAATATCGTAATAACTCCCCAAAAAATGCGCTTGATAATCACTCCACGATCGCCGTCCGCCGAATCGACTAAGTGCCCCTGTGGTATTCCCCTCTTCTTGTGGGGCAGGTAGAGGGAGAATCGGCCACAGCACGGTTTCTATCTGTCTTTATTTTGCTTAAGCCTTTGTCTATTAAATTGGCATCTCCTTTTATCCCACTGAAAATCTTTGCATGCAAAAAATTGGTTTGTCAGTCGTGTATACTCTGTAGAGAAAAAATATAAATTAAATGGTTTACACAAGCAAGAAATGATGCTTCTACATTTATTGAGATCAAAAAAAGTATTAGCTAACGCACGACAATACGTACCGGAACGGTAAGTACGTTGAAGCTGCATTGCTGTTAGTTTCTTATATTAATTTTTGAAAAACGCCTACTTTTATTTATTTGTGATTAAATTTATTTTAATATCAATTTATAATCAAATTTTTTACAGTTAAGTAAGCATTTAAAGCCGATGATGGGTATTAATGAATTATTATAAATAGTAATTATCAACGCCTACTAGTAATAAAATTTTAAATTAGTTAATTGATAATGATATTTTAACTATAAATAAATAAAAAGTGGGCCGATTTTAAAAAATTGGTATTAGGAGACTTTACGTTTGAACAGTTTAGTAACTTATTTCCATATCTTTGCAAATAAATGCACTTTTACTCTGTACTTATTTTTTCAATTTTTTCGTAACACCGCGTGTAGCAAAATATATTAAATGTTTTTATCCCAATTTTACTCTAAGAAGTAGAAAATTTTTTTATCTAAGTAACTTTTTTCGATAAATAAAATAAAGAAAGTTTTTTCGCCAATACCTTTCCGTGGGACACCAGTACGTCCACGGAAAAGGTGTTGAATAGTAAAAAACTTCTCTTTATTTTTAATTTAGTCAAAAAAAACTACTCTTAAAAAAATTGCTACTTTTAAAGTAAGATTGGGATAAAAACATTTAACAAATTTTATACGCGGTGTTCTCAGAAAATTGAAAAACTTTAAATGGTTCAAGAGTAAAGTGCATTTATTTGAGAAGATATGTGAAGATACTAGGAAAGTTGTTCAAAAAAGTAAAAGATAGTTTCTTATATAAGTTGAAACAAAAAAATTGGCCTACTTTTATTAATCTTCGTGATAAAAATTATTTTAATATTAATTAACTAATTCCAAATTAACAACTCATTATTGTACTAGTAGGCGTTGATAGTGACAAGCTTTATTGACACTTTGCTTTTATAATTCATTAGCCCAGTAACTTCAGCTTTAAATGCTTACTTAACAGCAAAAAATTTGACAAAAATTTATATTAAAAATTTAAATTGATATTAAAATAAATTTAATAAATAAAAGTAGACCGATTTTTTCAAAAATTGGTATAAGAGACTACCTTTTAATTTTGAACAACTTTTCCCCGTAACTTTTTTCCATATCTTATTAAATAAATACTTTACTCTTGTCCCTTTTAAGTTTTTTTAATTTTCTGAACACCCCCTATAAAATATGTTAAAAGTTTTTATCCCAATCTTACTCTTAGAAGTAGCAAAATTGTTTATCAAGAGTACTTTTTTCGATAAAATCAAAAATAAAAAAATTTTTTCTTCAACACCTTTTCCGGGGCATACTGTTTTTATATATATATATATATATATATATATATATATATATATATATATATATATATATATATATATATATATATATATATATATTTATATATATACTGAGAATGTAACTTTTTGAATATTTTTAATATTTAAGCGGGGGATAAATTGGTGTTTTATAAACTGTGGGCAGCACTAGTTTTTTTGTTGCATATTATTTAATTTATTAAAGTATAAATGTTACGTTTTAGTAGGCTTGGTAGGTGCAGTATTTTTGTTACTACGATTTTATTGTTGAGAAAATGTATCATCCGCAAATAAGGATGGATTCAGTCAGATACAAACAGTTGTTTGATGTAAATCATGTCTCTTTTAAATAGTGGGCCAATATTTTCATATAAAGAAAATATAGAATCTGACACAAATTGTACCACAAAATTGGTATTTTAAAGAAACGAAATTATTGATCCAAAAAACCTTAAACCAACAACTTTGCACTTTAATTTTGTAAAATTTTCGGGAGTAAGGCTCGGAATCCTCGTTTTTATTGAAGGGGATTCCATACTCCCCAAATTCCCCGGTGTACGGGAAGGGGCGCAAATGTTAAGCCTCGCCAAGGGCGCGTCTATACCTAGATATGGCCCTGCATCGGTGTGTGAATCTAATAACACTGTCTTGTACAACGGGCCGGGGCGTAACATTTGCGCCTCCCCCCCCCCCTTATACACCGGGGAATATGGGGAGTATAGAATACACCCCAACGAAAATGGGGATTCCGGGGGTTATGCCCCGAAAATTTTACAAAATTAAAGTGCAGAGTTGTAGGTGTAAAATTTTTTGAACCAAGAATTTCATTTCTTAAAAATACAAATTTTGTGGTGGAATTTGTGTCAAATTCTATATTTTTTTACACAAAAATATTAGCGTACTATTTGAAAGAAAGATGATTTACATAAAACAACTGTTTGTATCTGACTGAAAGAAGTGGAATGTTAATTAACTATGCAACCTTATTTGCGGATAATTAAACTAAGAATTAATTTTCTTACCAATAAAATCGTAGTTACAGAAATACTGTGAGCAGGCCTACTAAAACGAGTTACATTCTCGACATAGGTATTAGGATAAATTGATATTTTATTAATATTTCATACATTTTTTCAGTCTTAATATATAGTCCAATAACTGAAGACTTGAAAGTACCCAAAGCTGTAAATAAATATGTACAATTTTCATTTGTGGCGCAATTTTTAGGTCGAGCGAGAAAAAGTTTATCACGATTCCGACGTGGGAACTCGCTGAAAATGGCTCCCAAAGTCCCAAAAAAGAGTTTCACGCGAATATATGGCAAAATATGCAAATCAGAGAATTTTTGTTAAGACAAAAAATGAAGATCATTTCGAAATCTACAAAAATGATCCTTACCATTTTTTTCGCAACACCAATATTTTTCGCAAAAACGGTCTTCGAAAAATCGATAACATTTCACACTGAAAAGATGTGGCTAACGGCTAAAAAATGCAGGTGGGCAAAACAATTTTTTAGCAAAACGCAAGAAAGATGGCGAAGGATATTTTCTGGGATCATTGAACACTTGCTAAGGTCTCATTATAAAAAAGAAATGTCAATAACAAACCATTTTTTCAAAAAATATCAATAATTTAATGGGATATCTCAAAATATTCTTAAAAAAAACTTTGAC
>JAHBCN010013187.1:0-24917 GCA_019359885.1 Listronotus oregonensis
GCTCAAAAAAATTTTTTTGTTGAAACTTCTTGTTTGACATGTAGCATTAAAAACGGCCGTGTAGCCGTTCTAATTTTTTTTTATAATATACACATTTATAAATTTTTATCTTGTCCTTAGCTACATATTTCATTAATGTTAAATGAATCTATCATGAGCTGGAGGATTTAGAAACAAAATGTTTTGTATACCCCATCATTTTTTTTTGCTGCCAACCTATTGGTACAAACAAAAAAGAAAATTGTACACCTATTTCTTTTATAAATTTTAATTAGTTTATTACCAGTCCAAGCCGCGACCCTTCTAAAATGGTTCGAACCAGAATAAGTACAAAAATAGACTTTATTATTTTTTGGATATCAAACAAGTAATAAACCAACGGTCCTGCCATCTGTATCTTGTCCAATTTTTTTTTGTTTTTGATTATTTTTTTCTATTTTTTTTTGTAAAATTGATGTAAAATACATAATTACAATTTTTTACTGTTAAGGGGTTTTTTAATCAGAAGAAAATAAAAAGTCTGGCACCCCTATTCTTGACTCAACTGTTTGTCAGACCACCCTCAAAATATTTATTGCAATGATAAATTTTCTATATTAGGTAAAAGAAAAATGAATTACATATAAAGCATTTAATTTTTCTTATTCAATGTAAAGAATTCATTAGTATAGATTGTTCATACCTTAAAAACACAAGGTTCACAATATGACATATGTGACAGAATAATAATTTAATGTGAATTATGTCAAAAAAAACCGCGGGCTTAGCATAGGTATAGAATTAATAAAGATGTTTTGGCATGAATCTGCCACAGCAATAAAGAATGTATCTGCAATTAGGTTTGACACTAAATTATAACACTTTTTACTTATAGTTATGTAAAAACCCTTAAATGTAATTGATCTGATCGTTACTTGGTGTAACCCCAAAATTACGAATTTTAATAAAATAAAGCACTTTTGATTTTAAAAAAATTATTACATTCACGATGTGTGATAGCTAAAAGTGTACCTTCTTAGGACTAGTAATTTAAACTAATACTAAAAAATGCACATTAGGAAAGTTTACATTTTTCTAGGTGGTACCTAACAATAGTCAAAAAGGATTTTTCCCGGTTTTTTAATTTTATTTATAACCCCCCGTTATTTTACAATTATTTATTAAAAATGTTCAAGAATAGTCAGTTACTAACCTCTA
Organism: Listronotus oregonensis; assembly: GCA_019359885.1. Taxonomy (NCBI): domain Eukaryota; kingdom Metazoa; phylum Arthropoda; class Insecta; order Coleoptera; family Curculionidae; genus Listronotus; species Listronotus oregonensis. The sequence continues at coordinate 1,198 of JAHBCN010013187.1, forward strand.
GATGAGCCTTCAGAATAAACTGTGTTTTTTAATTTTATTTATTATCAAGGATTACAAAAAAAACAGTTTTTTACTTTTATCAGTCAAATGTAGAATTTCGTAACTCACTGGTCAACATTTGATCTACGCGGGAACGCCGGAAGCGGTTAGGTGCTACTAGGGTTTTTTTGGTCGCTGATTACGATGAAAGTCGGTTAACCTTCATCCCCGTCAGGTTCATGTGCATTTAAAGGACAAGTAAAAACACCATCGGAAAAATAGTACTTAATATTTTTATCTCAAAAACACTTTTAAATAACCTTAAAATGACCTTGGATAACCTCTATGTTGGATGTAAATAAACGCCGGATTCGTATTTAGCGACTTCACAAACATATGCAAAAATTTTTTTCCTTTTTTTCGAAATTCTTCACTTGACCTTTAAATGGCCTTAAACCTGACGTGATGGAGGTTTACCGACCCTCTCATCGCGCCCAAAAAAAACCCTAGTAGCACCTAACCTCTTCCGGCGTTCTGGCGTAGATCAAATGTTGACTTGTATTTTATTAAGGGGTTGAAGCTATGTTCTATCAAATGTAAAATATAAAAAAAATCTATTTTATTTTTATAAAAAACTGTTTCTATGCTCCGAAAATTTTTCTCCAAAACTGCTCCCTGTTTGACTTGTACAGGCTGGTCAAAAAAATTTGCAGAAAAAAGGGGTTTTTATTACTGCGATATTTAAACATTTTTTTTTTTTTTTTTTTTTTGGTAATAAATTGTGCATTATTTTATTTTTTTTTTATTTGGGTTACTCGCCTTTTTACTTTTTGGAAAATGGGACCCTCTTGGCCCCGGGCCCGGGGTATGCAGGCGCCCTGCCCCCCCTTTTGGGCCCCTATGAATTTTCAAACGCCTGCAAAAAAAAAAGAAAACCCCCCAAAAAACCCAAAAAATCACAAATAATAATCTTCGTTTCGGTGGCAAGTCGGCCACCGTTATAAAAAATTGAAACTAAAACAAAAAATTAAACTAAATTTTAAGAAATTTTAGGTCTGAAAACTTAGGAAATTCTGATAGCTTTTGAACTTTTAATGACGTTTTGTCATAAGTGAAATGGTTTTATTGGGCTGGTGTATGTATAGTATTTAAAAAGACCAGAAAAGTGGGTGGTATGGTGTGTTAATTGTTTTTTAAATTTACCTGAATTTACTTCAGCATCAACTAGGTAACCATGTATTATTTAAACTAACAGAAATTGATGCTACATCTGTCTTTATTTAATAAAATAAATGCGCCTTCTTTTATTTTACGTTTTTTTGAACAAGTTTCCTTTGCTATAATGCTAAAAACATTCCAGTTTATTATGTGGTTATTATCAAATGCGTGTTTACAGATTTTTGATTTGGGAATTCTGTGTTTCTAATATATGTTCTATGTTCTTTTATGCGTTTGGCTAATGGTCTGGAAGTTTCACCTATATAAAATTTTTAATTCCGGGATCTTAAAAATTTACATTCTTTGTGTTTTCGTTTATATTGTATGGTTTTGTTTTTGTTACTTGGGATCTAATGGTGTTTTGTGTTTTAAAGATAGTGCGAATATTAAATTTGTTAACTATTCGTTGAATTTTATATGATAAGCCAGGAATATATGGTAAAAATAGATTTGTAACAGGTCTTTTTTTGATTTTGTTTAAAAATTTTGGGTTTTTCAAATTTTAGAAAGCATTTATTTATAAAATCAAGAGGATAATTATTTTGAACTAAAATTTCTTTTAAAAATTTTTTTTCAATTTCTTTGTTTTGATCAGAACAAATTTTTTAAAAATTCCCAAAAAAAAGACTTTTTACAACTCCTTTCTTTACCATTATTGGGTGATTAGAGTTAAAATTTAGATATCTGTTGGTATGTGTAGGTTTTCTGTAAATTTTGGTTTCGAAATTATTTACATCTTTTTTATTAGAATATCAAGAAAAGGAAGTTGTGAGTTTTGTTTTTTTTCTAAAGTGAAATGAATAGTGGGTTCTTGTTTTATTAATGTGTGTTAAAAAATTATTTAGACAATTTTCGTCATGTTGGTAAATAGAAAAAATGTCATCTATATATCTCCACCAAACTAAAGGTTTATAATTATGATTTTGAACAAAATTGGATTCAAAATTTTCCATAAAAATATTACTTAATAATGGTGATAAAGGTGAACCCATGGCCATGCCAGAAGTTTGTTTGTAAAAGTCAGTGTTATATTGGAAATACGAGTATGTTGTTTTTACGCAAAAAGTTAATAATTCAAGAATAGAATTTATGTTTAGTTTGGTTCTTTCGCCAAGGTGGACATCATTTTCTAATTTATTTCTAACAATATTTAATGTTTTATCTACAGGAACATTTGTGAATAAACTTACAACATCAAAACTTACCAAGGTGTTATTTGGGTCTATGTCAATGTGTCTTAATTTTTCTAGAAAATGTTGGGAGTTTTTAATGTATGAGTCAGTATTGTTTACTAAAGGATCTAAAATAGTAAGTAAAAATTTTGCTAATGGGTGTAAAAGGTGTTTTTATGAAATTTTTCCTATTGGACGTAATGGTATATCAGGTTTGTTTTTTTTTGGTACCCCAAAAAAAAGTGTGGAGTTTTACTGTTATGGGGGTAAAAGTGTAAATCTTTCTCTATCTGTAAAGCTGTTTTTTTTTTTTTTAAAATGTTATAAATTTGCCTTTTAATAGATTCAGTTGGATCATTGTTTATTTTTGTATAATTACCGTCATTTAAAAGAGACATTATTTTATTATCTTTTCATATCAATCTATTATTACTGTTGCATTACCTTTATCTGCGGGGAAAATTTTTATGGTATTGTCTTTTTTTAAGATTGAAATTCTTTTTGTTCAATATTTGTTAAAATTCGTTTAATTTCAAAAGGTTTTTCCAAAGCAATTTTATTTCTAATTCTAATTCATCTTGGTGTTCTATTCGTAAGTTTTGACATGTTTTTTCCCCAAGCATGAAATAATGTCAAGTTTGGGGGGAATGTTTTGGGTGTAATGGCAAAATTTAAGCCTTTAGAAAGAACAAGAGATTCATCATCTGTTAATTCTTTTTTAGATAAATTAACTACAGTTTTATTAATCATTTCATTATTTCTTATGTTAGTCAATACTGACTCATACATTAAAAACTCCCAACATTTTTTAGAAAAATTAAGACACATTGACATAGACCCAAATAACACCTTGGTAAGTTTTGATGTTGTAAGTTTATTCACAAATGTTCCTGTAGAAAAAACATTAAATATTGTTAAAAAATAAATTAGAAAATGATGTCCACCTTGGCAAAAAAAACCCAAACCCCCAAAATAAATTCTATTCTTGAATTATTAACTTTTTGCGTAAAAACAACATACTCTTTTCCAATATAACACTGACTTTTACAAACAAACTTCTGGCATGGCCGGGTTCCCCCTTTTTTCCCCCTTATTAAGTAATATTTTTATGGAAAATTTTGAATCCCCAAATTTTTTTTTAAAATCATAATTATAAACCTTTTTTTTTGGTGGAGATATATAGATGACATTTTTTCTATTTACCAACATGACGAAAATTGTCTAAATAATTTTTTAACACACATTAATACACAAGAACCCACTATTCATTTCACTTTAGAAAAAGAACAAAACTCCCCCAAATTCCTTTTCTTGATATTCTAATAAAAAAAAAAGTAAATAAAATTTCCCCAAAACCCAAAAATTTTCAGAAAACCTACACATACCAACAGATACCTAAATTTTAACTCCCCAAACCCCAAAAAATTTTGGAAAGAAAAGTTGTAAAAAATCTTTTTTTAGAATTAAAATAATTTGTTCTGATCAAAACAAAAAAAATTTAAAAAGAATTTTTAAAAGAAATTTTAGTTCAAAATAATTATCCTCTTGATTTTATAAATAAATGCTTTTTTTAAAAATTTTAACAACCAAATTTAAGACAAAATCAAAAAAAAACCTTTTACAAAATATTTTTTTCCCCCCGGCTTATCAAATAAAATTCAACGAATAGGTAACAAATTTAATATTCGCACTATCTTTAAAACACAAAACACCATTAGATCCCAAGTAACAAAAACAAAACCATACAATATAAACGAAAACACAAAAAAAAGTCATTTATAAGATCCCTTGTGAATGTAATAAATTTTTTTTGAGTGAAACTTCCAGACCATTAGCCAAACGCATAAAAGAACATAGAACATATATTAGAAACACAGAATTCCACAAATCAAAAATCTGTAAACACGCGATAATAACCACATAATAAACTGGAATGCTTCTAGCATTATAGCAAAAGGAAACTTGTTCAAAAAAACGTAAAATAAAAAAAAAACGCATTTATTTTATTAAATAAAGACAGATGTGTAGCATCAATTTCTGTTAGTTTAAATAATACATGGTTACCCCTGCTTGATGCTGGAAAAATTAGGTAAACTTAAAATCAATTAACACCCATACCCCACTTTTTTTGGGCTTTTTTTAAAACTATACATACACCAGTCCAATAAACTATTGTCACTTATGACAAAACGTCATTAAAAGTTCAAAAAATATCAGAATTTCCTAAGGTTTTCAGACCTAAAAAAATTTTTAAAATTTAGTTTAATTTTTGTTTTTTTTTCAATCTTGATAACGGTGGGACTTGCCACCGGGGAAAGTAGATTTTTTTTTGTGATTTTTTTGGGTTTTTTGGGGGGTTTTTTCTTTTTTTTTTCAGGCGATCTTTAAAATTTATAGGGGTCCATAGGGCTGGACAGGGCCAGCCCCCCTACCCCGGGACCCGGACAAAAAGGGGCCCATTTTCCCCAAAAATAAAAAGGCGAGTAACCCAAATAAAACAAACTAAAACATGGATCCGCCACAAAACTATAGAACATATTTACAAATTGTGCATGTCAGATAATAAAAAAAAATATTTTGATACTTGCCACGTGACTGCTGTTATGACGGTAAATATGAAAAATGTGATATAAAATGTCTAAAAAAAAAGGTTGGGAGTTAAAATATATAAAAAAAAGTTATTTAAAAACTGTTTAGAGTTTAGTTTTTCACAAAAATTCAAACAATATATTAACATTTAGACAATCGTAATTTTTGCAACATAGAGTAATATATAAAAATTTCTCTTTTTTACCACTATAAATCATTTCATTAGTACATATTATATAATTTTAAATGAAAACAAATTCATTATTTTTTTATCATTAATGAAATAGAAAAACAATAAAAATTACTGTAGACGTAATGCCATATTTGTGGCAATGCCCTGTATCAAAAAAGCAAATACTTGATATCTGCAATTTGAATGCGTTGGTTCAATTGCGAAGACAAGATAGTTAATATAATCTTGAAATGTTAAACTATAAATTTAAACAAAAATTAAAAAATAATAATAATACTAAGTATTGCAAACTTTTTTGGTCACCCACGGTATGATTCCTATGTTTTTATTTAAGTAAAAATTAATGTTAACAAGATACTACACACTGTACTTTGAATTTCGAAACGTCTCCCTTTGTTAATTGACCAACGAGCCGCTATCAAGAATTTGCTTTAGATACAGGGCATTGACACAAGTATGGCATTACGTCTACAGTAATTTTTTTTGTATCTTCTTAACGTTAAAAAAATATTTGTTTTCATTTAAAATAATACAAGTCCTACTGAAATTATTGATAGTATGTCGCAAAAACCAGTTTCCTAAATGTTTATATATTTTTTTAAAATTTGTTAAGTATGTTAAAAATAAATTCTAAACAGTTTTCTTAAATTACTTTTTTTATAATTTAAACTCCTAATCACACTTTTGGATATTCCACAGCACATTTTCAAATTTTAAAATTTTTAAAAAAATGTCCATTTTTTGAAATACTTTTTTGACAACCCTGTATAGTCTTTGGGACATGTTCCTCAGTTTAATTTGTATACTCCTGATGTTCTCCCTTTACTTCTTTTATCTTTGTGGTTATTTGGCTTTTCCCCTTTAAAGGATCAATTATTTTGAATTAAAATGCCTACTTATGGTTTTAGAGTAGATTAGTTAAATGAACACAAAATCTCTTTCCCGCCGATAGTTTTATGGTAGTTACCATGAAACGCTTGGTGATAACTACCTAATTCGTCTTAACCCTCTATCTGATTTAAAATATTTAGAAAATTTGAAATAATCCATGTTATTTTTGCAGTTAGAGGCGGTATGACACCCAAAGAAGGTATCCAATTAATGAAATGATTCATAGGACCGGCCGCTTGGTGCTTTAGATTTAGTCGAAGTCAATCCAAATCTTGGTACTGAGCAAGAAGTAACACGAACTGTTGATGCTGCAATTCACATAATTATGGCGGGTTTAGGCCATTCTAGAAGAAAACCTTAGGCCTAGAGATGTAGATACTTTACCGCTGCAGACATTTCCACCTAAAGTATGTTATTTAAACTTAAAAAATTATAAGTTAAATATTTATTTTTAAAATATTTAAAATAAAAAAATTTGTACATATTAAAAATGTCCATTTCATATACAGTAATGTATGGATAATAGAGCCCTCTGTAATACAAGCAAAACAGTTTGAAATGGAATTTTATAACCCTATGATTTAAAAAACAATTTAGCGCACGGGGTAATACTACTGAATGTAAAGGATATAAAATTTTTCCCGCAATATAACAAATACGTGTTTATTTATTTTTTTTTAATTTTATCTGAAAGACTGAGAGGGCAGCAATTTTGTATTGATTATTTCAAAAAAACTAAAATTAATTTAGATGAATCTTAAGCAAACTCATTATGTTAAATAAACTAGAATTTTTATTGGAGTGTTTCTAAATTTCACCCATGAAAGCCTAAACAATTTTAAAAGGAATTTATGTTGTTGAGCTACGTAACAATTATACCCAAGAGTAATAATTATTCATCACATCGACAACACTGTTACATGCAAGCTTCCATAAGATAATCTTCTTGCCAAAATGCTGACCCCTAAATATTTCAATATAATAAAATTTTTTACATTGTTGCAAATTTACCGATAACTTTTCCTAAAGCTACTTGAGAAATGACCTAAACAGAAACTATTTTTAGTTTTTTTTTTTACTTTGTTACGTTTCAGAAAAATTACTGCCTATTTATAAACCTGATGTTTCGCTGCCGCCCAAAGTCCAGTGACATTTGCGGCGGCAGCGTTTTATAATGGTTATAGGTATTAAACGCCATAAGTTTAACTTGCGAACGGAAACTGCAGCAGTAGGGGTAACGGAACACCAAGTTTATAAACTGACCTTAAAAAACCAAACAAAAAAAAAACAAAGGGAAAAATAAATAAACGATTATATTATATATAAAATATAAAATTTAAAATTTTAAAAAAAAAATCTAACAATAAATCCTACTTATTTTAAGAAAAATTAACATAAATTTGTCTTTTTCATAACACTTCCTACTTGTTTATTTATTGGGTAAAACTTATTGACATAACTCTTTCAAAAAAATAATATAAAAATATATAATGATGCCGCCCACCTTTGGGATCCAACTTTTTTCTCTCCTTATCTCCTAAACAATTTAAATGGGAATTAACCTTTTTTTCATATACTTATCCTCAAACTTTTAAAACGGGGCTTTTCTAAATCGTGTAATAAAGCTAGACTTTCCTGTCCTGAAAATCGGCAAACCCGTATAGAAGCTAGAAACCAATAAATATATGTGTGTTCCATTAACAAAAACAACTCTAATAATTCTTTTTACCCCTCTCTTTTAAAGACAAAATTATTTTTATCTCTAAGGAAATCTGACCTCTTAGCCAAAGAAATTGCTGTCAATTGTACTCTTAATCATCTTGTAAACTATCCTCTTTCAACAGTTCCTCTCTTTCGGCATAAGGTGTCTGAAAGTCAAGCAGATTAAACAAACCGTTTTTTCTCCGAGTATGAAGTAATTATCCGAGCTGTAGTAGCAATAGTTAAAAAAACTATATATTTCTGTTTTTCACCTATTCTAACGCTTCTTCAGATTCAAAACTCTCTCTTTTAATTAAATACCTATCTTTTTCCTCTCAGAGAATATTTAAAAAACATATAATTATTCGTGACACACAGAACAAATTTCGTTAACAAAGTTCACAGTTGGCAGTAGGATTCTTACCCATTTTTTATCCTTATGTTTCTTCCTTTTAAAGTGGTCCTTTTGTGTGTTTAAAGTAAAAAGTGGCCCTTATCGACCCCAGTGGCGTGAAGTGTGTGTCCCTGTCATATATGTGATAGGTTTAGCTTATATTCACCATTCAGTATGATAAGTAATTAAAAAAAAATACAATACTTTTTTTTTAATAATCAAAAAAATTATATAAATAATTTAAATAAATAAAATACAAGGCTTCTTTTTTTTAAGTATCACTTAGCTTAGTGCCAAAAAAAAAAGTTCACAGTAGATACTTTTTTATCTTTTCTATAAAAATGGAATAAGTTTATTGAGTTCTTTGATGAATCCTACATTAAAGCTCTTAAAATATCTAAGGTCACTGACCTTTTTGCTCCTAAACAAACTTCCTTCCTATGATAATTAACCTAAACTTTCTGCTTAAAACTCCAGTTTCATATCTAATAGACGTATATGTTATAGTTATCTTTAGCTTTCACCAAATCAGTGTTCTTTATAGTACTTCAAAGGACAGTACCTGTACAAACTCCCTTTCTTCTTCACACGGTGTTCTCTCTTCTACAATTACTTGCTTTCATAATTTTGGTAATACTCGTAACAGTGAGATTCATTCTAATATTTATCATTGGACCATTCATGAAATACTGCTTACATGTCTGTGAATGTCTTCTAAAACTTTAAGTATTCTTGACTTCATCCAAAAGAAAAATTGTACGCCTTATAAATAAGCCCACTCTCACATAAAGCTTTTCCCTGTATCTCACCGCTTAGCTATAGCGGACCTGGTCTTTTTTGTAGGTATTTTCACAGCTTCTGCTCTGAAAATTTAACAGTGTAATTCCACTTCTTGCAGCTTCTATCAGAGCAACAGAAGTGATATTCTCATGCATCCCATTACGTCCATCTGGAGAAGCTCCGAACTTTTAACTTTTTCCCCTCTGTCATTCTTAAGGTGTCAAAAGTGTGAAACTTGATGCCTGAAGAGGTCATTCATTTCCCTTAAGCATTCAAATAAAATGCTTTAAATAAAGTGCTTTTAACAAAGATGAGAAGGGAGATTGCCGATGCCGTGTTATGAAAACGCGATGGAAAAAAGAGCGCCCCAGCATGAACTCCCGAACTAGAAGTACGCAGTTTCAATTCCCACTCGAGAACACTTTTTTTTATCAATATTTTTAATAAAATTACAATTATATGCAACCGTAAAATGTAAATTGTTAATAAATAATTTTTTATTAACATGAAAATCGACCACTGGTCGCCCGAGAACGTCGGTGCGTCTCCCGTTCTCGTCCATGTAGGCGCACTTTAGCAGGCAGAGAGGGAGAAAGTGCGTCCAGTTCGGCGCTCGACCAGTACGAGGGCGCTAGCTCGTGACAGCATTCGCTGGTACACTTCGCTCCATTGCCATCGACAATCTCCCTACTCATCTGTGCTTTTACTTCCTCTACGACACGCTGGTACTTAGGCTTTAAGAGTTGGTAAACTATCGAGAGATAGTTGATTACTGGCAATTGCAAGAAACTACTTTTTGGTTTTATGATATAAATAGATCATATTCTACCTTTCATTACTTCGGACCTACTGAGCCACAGTCGTAAGGATAAGGGTAGGGCAACTAACAGACATTGTAAACTCAATAACCACCTGGAAAAAAAAAGCCACATGAGTGGTGCCACTGTGAACACTATGAGGTTAGGTTTATTTGGCTTGGCGAGAAAAAGCCAAAACCGGCGAGATATATGGAGGGGAGCGTCAAGACTCTGGAGTCTAGTTAAGAAGACGGGCCTGATAAAAAATACAATAAATCTGGTAAGGTTGAGTGGTGGAGGTCATTTTTGCCACTCCCCCCAAAAAATTAATCTAATCTATTACGAAGAATAAAAATAATAATAAATGAAATTTGAAATTTAAATCCTTTTCAAAAGATATATTTTATCTATAACCGTGCGGTAAGTATAGTTACACGAAATTTTTAAATAGTAACTATACTTTATCCCCCAGTGCAGAAAGTGACAGTTCCAGCAAAACTCAATTTTTGTTCAGTATTTGTGTTTTTAATAATTTTAGAAGATCCCAATAAAAAACCCAGATTAGTAAGTATAAAAATTTTTTTTTGAAACAAGATAAAAAAAAAAAATTAACCTATAAACTTAATGATACAAAAGCTAACAAAACGTTATAGTTATATTTAATTACTTGATCCCAATGTTGATTACTGGCAATGGCAAGGAACTATTTTTTTGGGTTTTTTGATATAAATAGATCAATTCTTTCTTGTAGCGGCACTAAACTTTTGCGGTAAGGGCCCTAGCGGTTTCCCCTAATTTAAAAAAATTTTTCCTTTTTTTTAAGTTGTCGGTCCCAAATCCATTTTGGTTTGAGTTTATTTTTTTGGGTTTAAAAGAGGTGCACCATTGTTGTTTATTTTGACCTTACAAGGCAATTTTTTTATTACAAAAATGTTTTGTGAAGACACTGAAACGACTATAGATAAAATAGTGTATATATTTTTTGCGGTAATGGTTTAGTCCCCTTTTAAGGTGGTGCAAATCTCGCCTTCAAGGTTTAAGTAACAAGTTGTGGCCATTTTCAGTATATTAAATAGACAAAAAAATTAAACAATATTTAAAATTATAATTCAATAAATTGTGCTTTAAAAAATTTTGGGAAAATTTTTTAAAACATTTCTTTATTTTGTAACGTGATGTTACAAATGACATAATAATTTGTTGAAAAAAGTACATTTATTATTTTTAAAAACAAGAATAGTTATGATTAAATTAATTTGAAGGTTCCCTAAATTTTTTAGAATAATTAGTTGCCATACATTCCTGGCTTTTTAGAAAAAAGAAATTTACATTTAACATTATAACTATGTTAAAATATAACATAAGATCTATAATAAAAAAAAAATAAAATGTTAACAAAAGTACAAAAAATGTTATTTATAAAAATCCTTGGAATGTAACAATTTTCGCGTGAAACTTTCACACTATTAAAAAACACAAAAAAAGACCATCAAATATAAGTACTTTAGCAAAAGAAATTTTTAAAAAAACGTTAATTTTAAATAAAAAAAATGTTTTTGTTTGCCAAATAAAGAAAATTGTGTAGTCTCAATATTACTCGTATACACGATTGGAAAGGGAAAAAGCTTGCATGCCAATTATAATGCAATAGGGGTAGGATACATATGGTATGGCCCTGGATTGAATAGAGAACGAAAACCATTTTCCCTGCTCCACTTTCAATACGACGACGGATGACAGCGATTCGTTAGCTTTTTTTGGCTGAGGCATGCAGGGGGGACAGTATAACCGTCCAACTATTTTTTTCCCGGTTTTTTCAAAAAATTTTAAAAGGTTTTTTAAAAAAAAGGAAACTTTTTTTCCTTTTTTTGTGGAGCCAATTAACTCAACTAATTTACAGGTATCCCATAAGAGGCCTGTAAATTCAGTTAAGGGTTTAAAGGGGAAAAATATTCGACATTACTAAGTCCATTAGATCGAAGGTATTGGGAAAGTTGGGACGGAGTTTTATAATAGGGTCGTGTATTGCGAAGCTTAGTAGGGCAATGTCTTCAACATTTATTAAAATGAGAATGCTTTTAACTACTTCTTTAAATTATTTTTTCATTAAATTTGCATTACTATTAATTTCATTAATTTTTAAGAACATTCTTGGGTTTATTTTTTTTGAAAGCAGTTTTAATTTTTTTTTTTAGGCCCAAGTCTGATAAAAAAAACCCTTTTTAAATTTCTGTTGTATTAAATACATCAGTGATTAACATAACTGCATAAAAAAAAAAATATCGTAAAAAAATCAAAAATGCGGCTGGCAATACCCTTTAACCTCCGGGGTCCGGCTCATACTGCCGAGTGCCGATCGACGTCCGCCGAATCGACCGACTCCCTGCCCGCGGTATTTCCCGCGGGCCGGTTGAAGAGCAATCGACCCCAAACACGTTTTTTTGGTTTTCCCCCCCGCCGTGTTCACACGTCGTCGTCGTGGTTGGGCCTAGTAGGGTCTTTTTGGGAAAATGCGCTAGGTTGCTGGTTATTGGCAACTCTTTTTGGGTAGCTATGGAATTGGGTCCGAAGCTAAGGTGAACACAAGGCTTAACCCAAGGTGTTAGCATACCGTGTTGATGAGTGTATGACATCCTGTGCCTTAAACAGGTGTCTCCCAAAGGTGTCTCTGAGATACAGGGCGACCTCTCAGGGGTATCTAGCCTTACTGCGGTAATGCGGGGGCCCGCCGTGGGGGGACCATTACTTCCCTAGTTTCCCAGAAAGCGGAAGAACCCGGGTTTCATGAAAAAAATGACAAAGGTGGTTTACCGAAACGGATAGATCCGTTTCGAGAGGTGCCACTCAAAAGGGCACAAGCAGGCAAAAGGGGCGTCGACCGAAACGGGGAATCCGTTTCGAAAGGTGCCCTGAAGTGACCGACGCCTGTCTCAGGGGGGAAAGGGGTAATCCCAAACCCCAACAAACAGGTGCTTAGGAAGGGATCCCTGAATCCCAAAAACAGAACCGCCTTTATAGGAAAAAGGGTTTTTTTTTAAACAGAAAACGGATAGGACCGTTTTTCATAGGGAAAAGGGCCCAAAAATGCGGCCCTTTAGAAAAAAAGGGGGTTCCTGTAACAAAGACCTGGTAGCTACCCACGTCACTTGACCGAAAGAGGAGAGCTTTACGGATCTAATCGTCTGCTCGTCAATACTCTCCAAAGGGGACAGGGACACCCCGAACACATCAGAACACATTGTGCTCGTGTCCGGTAGCGACACGAGTAAGAGGAGACTAAAAACTTTTCCCCCCCAATCTGGTATCGGATTCATTAGAAGTCCGATCCCATCCCCGGGGAAATATAAAAAAATGTGAGCCACAATAGACCGAGCGGTCGCAGTGGGGGCGTAAAAATTTACTCCCTTTTAAAACCCACCTACCTACCTACCTACAGCACGTTTTCTGTCTGTCCTTAATTCGCTTAATCCTTCGCCTATTAATTTGACATCTCCTTTTATTGCACTGAAAATATCTGCATGCAAGAAATTGTTTGCCAGCCGTGTATAACCTGAATAAATGTTTGGGTTGCCGTTGCTTAATGCTGAGGTAATTTCAGGAAACCTTAAAAATCTATTTTATTTACCACCATTTTCGAGTTTGAAAATAATAAATGTATCTGTCACAAAAAATCATTCAATTGTGACTTCATAAATTTTAAAAAAATGTCCTGAATTTTAAAAAAATTTTTAAAGCACAATTTAAATTATTTTAATTTTTATCATTGTTTAATTTTGTTCACATTTATACGTTTTTTTCAGTTTAAAACCGTCACCACCTTGGCACCAAAACGTTAATAGGATTTTTGGGAAATTTATAGGTTTTATGAGTTTTATTTTTACGTAATCTGTAAGTTTGGAAGGGTCAATCGACTTGGTCCACCCGGGACACGACCCAAAGCGGTCCGTTTTTGCAAGTATAATTAGTAACCCAAAGAATATTTGGTAGTAAATGAATCCGCCATAACAAAATAGACATCTCAACGATCAAATATTGAACTTTAACGTCTGTATCGTAAGAACTATTTCATAGAAAATTTAATTTATAATTAAAGAGCATTAAAAGAGTGATTTATCTTTTTATTAGAAAATTTCAACTTTACATAAATTAGACTTTTTCTGTCAATAAATGTATAAATAAATATAATTATTTAATGGTATTTACATTGTTTTACATTGTTCATACGTATCATTTTATAAAGTTATAAAACGGAAGAAAACATTAAAATAAATATACTTTTTAAGTATACGATTGAAAATGCATTATATGCATTATAGGTAGGAACCAATTAATAACCTTTGATAGTCATGTCCTTGGTGTACCATGTCTGTCATTAGATATTTGAGATATTCTTTTATTATATTTAAAGAATTATATCTGGTAAACAATAATTAACTTAATAAGAAAATATCCTGCAGTCTTAGACCTAACTAATTTGTACAAACTAAATGATACGAGCCTCATACATTGGTTTGTCCAGTAATAGTCTATCAAACCCAAGCCTTGTTAAATCTATGGTTTGATATTTTCCATCTAATATTAATTCAGCAATTGCTCTACCAACGGCAGGAGATTGTTGTATTCCTAAAAATAATAAATCTGTTTTTTAAAAAGAAATAACAGTTAAGAAAATATTCTTGCTGATAATATGATTTAAACATTGACTGAGCTTTTTAAATTTTTAAGATAAATATTTTAGATTTTATCTTTATAACATCATAGTTCAAAGGATTGGCGTACCCAGGATGGGACAGAGGTAAAACCGCCCATAAGTCCCCTCCCCCAGAATGTTTGGTGCCCCCCCTAGTAAAAAAAGATGCAATGACCATAATAACATAAATATAGTAAAATAGCAATAAATAAACATAAATATTTTGTTAGTTTAATTTGGATTAAACATTAATAACGCTACGAGAAGTTCATTCATGTTTGCTTGTTGTCAATATACGATCGCAACTAACCAAATGTACAGGGTGTACAACTAAGAAAGGAGGCGGCTGTATCTAGAAAATATTTATCGCAAGCGTTGGAAAAAAAATTGTTAGTAAAAGTGGTCAAGAGAAATAGCTGGAAATTACTCAAGTTTCTGGGAAAAGGTCGCTAGGAGCGTAACTGAATCTTGAATAAAAAAGTGATGTTTCTGTGAATTTTGCATATTAACCTAACAAAAAAAATCGATCTTTAAAGTCGAGGATAATCTGAACCTTTTTGTTTGAAAATTTTTGCTATATCTCTAAAAATAAAGTGGTGGGGGGATTCAAAGATTTCCGTCAAACACACCCTGTATCTTAAAAGCTGGCCGATTTTCAAACTTGGGTTTGTTAAACATTTTGCTATAAATCTTTAAAAAATTTTAAAGTTTTGAGACACGTCGCCGCTAGAGGTTTTTTTTGACATTCCGACAGAAATGGTTAATTTTTTTTAAAATTAAATGCATTGGTATAATTTTTTCTTTATAAAAAAGTAGCTAAATAATTCCTAAACAAGCTCGCGAAAACCGAATTTCGATATCTTGTTCCTTACCTAATATTTAGACCAAAAAAAAATTTTTATACGTCAATATCTCAAAACTATAAAAGCTACAAGAAATTTTACAAAACATAAATTGTGTATTATTACAAAACCTCTTATTTAGGTTAAATAATCTTTTTATCTTAATGCAGTACTTTACGAGTTATAATCAAATAAGCGAATTCTAGGGGTATACCTTGAAAAAAAATTTTGAAAATTCGATTTTTTGATTATAACTCGTAAAAAAATTTGACGAAAAGATTTTATAACCTAAATTAATGGTTTTATAAAAAAAAACATAATTTATGTCATGTAATATTTCTTGTAGCTTTTATAGTTTTTGAGATTTTGACGAATAACATTTCCTTTGGCCTAAATTTTAGGTAAGGAACAAGATATCCAGATACGGTTTTCGTGAGCTTGTTTAGGCATTATTTAGCTACTTTTTCATGAAGAAAAATTATACCAATGTATTTTTTTTTTTTTGAGAAAATTTACTATATCTGTCGGAATGTCGAAAAAAGCCTTCTTGCGGCGACGTGTGAAAGTAACAAAACTTTAAATATTTTAAGATTTATAGCCCAAGAATGGCTCTTTTTAACTAGCCCAAGTTTGTTAAAATCGGCTCAGCCGTTTCAAAGATACAGGGTGTGTTTGACGGAAACCTTTGAATACCCTCCACCACTTTATTTTTAGAGATATAGCAAAAACTGTCAAACAAAAAAGGGTTTAGATTATCCTCGACTTTAAAAAATCAGGTATCTTTTTGTTAGTTAATATATCAAAAGTCACATAAACATCACTTTTTTAGATTCAAAATTGCAGTTACGCCCTCTAGCGGCAATTTCAGAAACTTGAAAATAATTTCCAGCTTTTCCTCTTGACCACTTTTACTAAAATATTCTTTCCAAATGTGGGTAAATATTTCTGGGATACAGCGGACCTTTTCTTAGTGTACACCCTTAAACTTTACAATTAATAAATTTCCTGTACCAAGTTTTTCGCCAAGCGGCTCTTCCAGTTATAGTTATTTTGCCTATGAGATAATTTAAAACTTTCCTAAGGAGCACCAAGATTCAAAAGTACCTAATGTTTCACCGATCCATGTAATAGAAAACAATTAAACTAAAATTTAGTTAAAAAGCTTTAGACAAATTTGCTGGAAAATAAAAAATTAATACCTATGAATTCAAAAGTAGTTTAATTATTATAATTATTAATGGCCCCACAAAAAAATGTTTTATGCTGTTGTAAGTTATCTTTAAAACAGCAATGACAATAAACTTTAAAAAATGGTGTCCGATGATTACTCATTTTTTATATTTTTGGCTATGGGAAGTATCAGTCACTGTCAATTAAAAACATTGGTGTGTCAACTTATCGAAAGTTATTTCAAAAAATTTTAAATAAAGTATAAAAAACATATCTATAATAAATAATCGTAGCTGATAATTTTAAATATCTTGGCATTTTTTCAACTGAAAAAGGAGCAAGTCCGAAGCGGAATCGCACTTCAAATTGGGAATGTAATACAGCAAGCTGCAGATGGAACAAAATTGAGCTCAACAACGATCGCAAAAATAAAGAAGAATGGAATAAAATCAGACAGACAACATAACAGATTATTAATTTCTGAACGCGATATTAAATTTTCTAACCCAATAATGATTGACAAAAATAACTAATTATCTATTTACGCCATACGTTTTTTTCTTATCTGGATGGCGTAACTACAATTGGTAAATTGACTTTAAATGACTCGACAAAAAGATTTACTTATCTTTTTGTATAGGCAAAAATACATTATTCATTGGTAGAACAGTAAAAAAATGGTTCTTGTTATTTTAAAACGTTTTTTCAGAGCCTTTGGGAGCTGGTACCCAAAAGATTAATTATTCTTGTTAAATTTAGCCACCGGGGGATTTTATCTATCGGGGTTGTGACCCCCACCTTACAAAAAACCTAGCTACGTCAATGGTTCCAAGTATGCATATTCCCGTGATATGTTTGGCCTTTTTTATTTAAACCAATATTTCTAAATTATTGTTTGCAATTTTTTTTATAACCCTTTCTTTCCTCCTCATCCGTAATTTATGAACTTTACATTATACTTTAATACTTTCTTTATATTTGCCTCCAAAACCTCGCTTTTTTTTTTTAATATCGAAATTTTTTTATCTTTAACTCTTTGAAACTTACCTTCCCACAAAACCAGTAGCCATTAAATATTTGAATAGAACGGTTTGGGGACAAAAATTTTCATCATATCTATTGTATTCATAGAAACCACTCCATCCATTTTTCACCTACAAATATATTTTTTTAACAAATGGTTAAAAAAAAACTAAATATATTACGACAAAAGTGTTAAATAGTGGTATTCTGTTAAAATAGGTTATTAACATAGTGTTACCTTAAGAAGATTGAAATTTGGGGATGTTCACAAAAATAAAAAAATTTAGTTTAAACTACATAAAATGATCAAAAATTTTTACCCCAATAACATACTTATAAAATATATTAAATATAAATAATGTCTTTGTGTAAAAAAAACCACAATTAAAAACAATAGTTCATTTGAATTAAGGGAAAGGCTCTGATTTTTGTGATGTCAGCCCTTTTATCGATTGAACCCCGACGAGTCATCTTTTTTATTTTTAACCTTTTACCTGTTTTTACTTTACAAAAGTATTCTTAGTATTTTTTGGGTTTGTTCAGAGTTGGTTGTGTGTTAGATATTTCACTTTCGTTTGAAACAAGAAATGGAGCAAGGATTTCAAAAAGGATTCGCATAATCTCCCAACTGTGGATGTTACGATGGTATCCGTTTTTAATTTTAAATAAAGACTTTAATCAACCAAAAACGAGTGGAGCCAAAACAACCCAGTAAGTACCTACATGTTAAACATTTTTAAATTTCGAATAACATATGCTATTCCAATATTGCATTATTTATACCGCCGAAATAGGTTTTTTACAGTTCAGACCTAGGACTATTTTCGCAAAAATTTTAAATTTTTCAAAAGGAAATCGAACCCCAAGAACAACACCCCGTCACGGTCCTTTGGCAAACTGATATAAAACCGGGGATGTATCGGTGTTTTTTTAACAGCGTTGGGATTCTACCTAAGAAATATTTTTCTGTACATAAATAATTTCATATTCATCTTATAGGTATTTTGCTTAGGTTATATGAAAAAAAAATTTTTTTTTTTTTGTTTTAGATCGGGAAGGGAAGTTTTAATGGGGACTCAGGCATTGGCTATGTTTAGGTTAAAAGGAAGGAAGTAAATGCTGGGGAAAGGGGTTTTCCCCCCGAACATAAAAGTTGGAGATAAGCCATATTTTCTGAATGTTTGTATTGATGAGGAAGCCGAAACCATTTTAGAAGTTTCATGCATTAGTTGTGTTGCCTCTCAGGGGGATGCAAACATGCTATCGCATTTTTAATGTGGCTTCATCGTCGTTCGGGAGGAGCCTGCTCCAACAGAAGTGGTTTTCTTTTGGGAAAAAAAGCTGCTTTGTCCCAAGTGGGAATCAGAAAAAAAATTTAAAAATTGAAGCTGAGAATTTTGGGGAAAAAAAAACAAAGAAATATCCATTAACCATGCCAGATGCTTCAGGTTTTTTTTAAAGAAGTATTTGAAGTAACAAGTACAGCAAACTATGCATGCCCCAAAAATTTTACATTATGGAACATTGGCTGCAGTTCGGAGGCTATCTATCCATCAACTCATGATAGAATTTATTAATAGTGGCTTAGAACAAACAGCAGATAGTTTTGTAAACTTTTGTACAATAAATATAAATCAGAAATAATCCAAAGAGCCCCCCGAGGATGAGCCATGGATCATGTTTTTACCAACACATTAGATTCTTACAGCGTATTTTGGGAAAAAATGCTTTATCTGATCACAAAAATTTTTTTTAAAGACTGGCGTATCTTGTGTAGAAAAACCAAAGAATATTTACATGAACAAAAACGTATCTTTAGTGAAGTAAATATTGTAAATTTTATGAAAGATCTCTCTCAGGAGAACTGGAGTAACGTTTACAAAGAGCAAGATTTCGATGAGTCTTTAAATGTTTTTTTTTTTTGTATTATTTTAGTCTTAATTTTCCTTTAAAGAGTGTTGTTTGTAGACTTAAAAAAAAGTTGGGTTTCTCGGGAGGTAAGAAAATCTAGTCAAAATCTTAGGGACCTATTTCAAATAAAAAAAAGTATAATTGTCTGGAGCCTGTTTATAAAGAGGCAAAGAGACGTCACGCGCTTTTGGTGAGTGAAACTAAGAGGCATTTTTATCAGAATCAAATTGTAAATTCTAAAAAATCCCACAAGGTCTGCTTGGCAAGTTGTAAAATCGCTGACACAAAAAAAATCAGCAACAGTCAATAACGACTATAAAAAGGGGGGACAGAGTTGTTACTGGTCCAGAAGATATAGCGGTAAGTTTTAACAAGTTTTTTCGGATGCTCCGAATCAAGTTTTAAAACAAATAAAAAGTAAAAAAAAAATTTTTAAAAAAATTATTTAGGAAAACTCTGGTAACAGCATTTATTTGTTTGCATATGAGAAGCGTGAATTCTTAAATATGTTAAAGTCTAAAATTAAAAACAAAAGATCATTTGGGCATGACGGTGTACCAAGTTTTTTAAAGAGGATAATTGAAAATTATCGTTGATCCTATGCTATTTTTGGTGAATAAATTTTTTGAAACAGGCACTTTTCCGGAAGTGCTTAAAATTAATAAGGTAGTCCCAGTCTATAAGAAGGGAGACGCACAGTTGTTAGAGAATTATCCCCGGTGGCAATTTCGTCAAAGCCAAAAAATTTTTTGAATATTGTTTTGTGGAACGATTAAATGCATTTTTAATTCGTGAGAAGGGTTTAATTTCTAATCATTTTGGTTTTGGGGAAAAAAGAAGTGTACGGCAGATGCAATTAATCATTTTTATATGGAGATTATACGTCTAATGGAGGCAGGTGAATGTCCTGTTGGGGTTTTTTGTGATCTTAGCAGGGCATTCGATTGTGTAAATCACAATATTCTGCTTAAAAAAGCTTGAAGACTATGGCATAAGAGGCCTCGCGTTAAACGGGATATCAATTTTTAAAAAATAGACAACAGTTTGTGTCCTTTAAACCCAAAGAAATGTTTCCCAATAGGAGGGTTCTAAAACCGGGGCACAAAAAATTTAATAAAAGGAGTGCCTCAAGGGTCCATATTGGGCCCAACCCTTTTTTACATTTTATATACGAACGACATAACTTCGGTCTTGGATAAGGAAGGGCGTCTCAGCACTTTTTTCCAAGTGATGCGTCCATTGTTTTAAACGGAAAGACTGATGAGATATTGCAGTCTAACTGCAGGAGGAATTTGAATGGCCTTCTTTTATGGTTTAGTGATAATTCTCTGTTTCTGAATATTTCAAAAACGAACTATATGCGCTTTTCATACAAGACAGAATATGAATGACTTTAAAAAAAAATGTTCAGATTGATAATCAGGGTATAAATAGAGTACACAATATTAAATTTTTAGGGGTTATAATTGAAGATACTTTTTAATTGGGGGCAACACTGTGGGAAACTCTTTGTTCTAAATTGAACACGCAATGTTTCCTTATTCGTAATTTAAAAGGAGTTCTAACGAAAAATCAACTTTTATCGGTGTATTATGCAAAAATGGCCTCTGCTTTAACTATGGTATTTGTTTTTGGGGGATGTCCGGCTGCCTCTCAAGTGTTCACTCAGCAGAAGAGAATCGTGGTTGTCTTTCCGGGAAAACCTTTTAAATTTATGTAGAAGGCTATTTGTAGATCTCAACATTCTTACTTTGGGGTTCTATTCTTATATAAAACTTTGCTTGAATGTTTTTTTTAAAAAAGAATCTTCTTTATTGTAAATGGGGGACATACATACATTTAATACTAGAAATAAAAAAAATTTTAGAGTGCCATTTAATCGACTGGAATTTTTGGCAAAAAATCTCCATATACCTTAGGTTTAAATATTTTTAATAAACTTCCAAATTTGTTAAAACAAGATAAAAATCTTAAAAGCTTTAAAAAGTCACTACGTCTTTATTTATTAAATAAAATGTTTTTATACTTTAGAAGAGTTTTTTAATGAAGGCCCTTAATAGGGCTGAATAATATTTTTTAATTACTTGTTGAAGCATTTTTTACCATACATGTAAGACTACAATGTAATACCATGACGTTTTCCATACATTTTTGTAAATGTTTTAGGGAAATAAAAGTATTTTATTTTATTTATTTATTATTTTTCAATTTTCGATCAAACCCTGGTTTGATTTGGGTATGGTCGTATAACTGCCTCAAAACTGTATGAAATGGCAGTGTGCAAAACATCAAGTGGATCCAAGGGGAACCAAATCATAGGAGTAGCAAAAAAAAGTAACACCCCAGCTACAGATAGGGGGAAGAAATTGGAAAAAGGGAGGATTTTGGGAAACCAAGAAGAAATTAAAAGTGAACATAAAAACTTGTGGTTTTACAATACTTCAAACATGGGTTATTGGGTGCATCAACCCGATGGGATGAAGAACAAAGCTGTGATTGAATGAAATGCCCTATCTCTGAGAAGACTTTTTTAGAGGGGACATTAATAAAAAACCAAAAATAAAAAAAAAAATATTTGGCGCAAATTAATTTACAAATGTTAGCTACTAATGTGTTGAAAAAGGGTTTTTTTTGTGTTGCACACCCAAATTTTGAAAGCAAGGGAAAAGTACTATACAAGAAGTCTAAGATGCTGAATTTACAGAAAATATCATTAAAAAAAGCACTTTATTTTTGGAAAAAACCCAAAGTATTTCCTATTTTATATAATAACTGTAAATAATAAAATTTTAGTATAATACATAACAAGTGTTGAAAGTGGATTTGGATAGTCTACACTATTTCTCCTACACAAAGAAGTATAATTAGAAAACTTTCATCCAAATTTCTTATTATGTGGGTTTTAGGCTTTTTCAGCACTAGTGTTGAAAAAAATTTTTCAACACTAGTGCTGAAAAAAAAACAGTAACATTTGAATGCTTAGAACCTAAAAAATTTTGATAGGTTTTTCCTGGGCCATGTATATTTGTAAAGCTGTCACTGTCAAAAAGACAAATTGTTCAATTTTTTTTTTTTAAAACTCTGTACATATTTGCAAATGAATAAAGTATTAAAAATTTAAATGTGTAGATTATTGTCTTATTATGGGTTGTTTTAAGTTAATTATTGCACAAGCTTTTAACTATAATATTGTCAAGTTTTTTGAACTAAATCTAAATTTACAGTTGCATGTGGACCAAGCATTTTTTAAAACCCTAAAGTTTTTAAAAGTTCAATGTGAATCCGAACACTTGCTATTCGCCTTGTAAGTAGTACATCATCTTTTGTCATTTGTTCTTTATTAATAACACTTGGGGGCCCCCACTAAAAACAGTTTTTCTTATTTAAAAATGTTTTGATTTTTTTTTAAAACCCCTGTCTGCCATTACTACACAGTTTTGAGGAAGTACTTCTAAAAATCCACAGTTTTCAAGTATAACAGCATCGCTAGTACGACCACCATATCCTTTATAAATAAAAGATAAAACCATTTTTGGGGTTGTTGATATTAGATATTTCACAGTATTACATTTTTTTTATTCTGACCAAGTTAAAACTTGATGTTTCACTGCACTTGGTTTCTTTAATTTTTAATTTTTAAGCAATCTATAATAGAATGTTTTTGAAAATGTAATTCTGAACTGCATTGGTAGATTTTTTTTTATAGATAGGGCAGAAGGCCAAAAATAAGTTTTTTCATTAAAGAGCCATAACAACTAATGACTTGTGAAATATATTTTTTGCATATGTTTTTGATAGACCAAATAATTCACCAATGTTTTCAAATGAATCATTAGTCTTGATTTTATATAATGTTAAATATATGAAATGTTTCTTTAAATTAGATTTATTTTTTAAAATGTTTAGAAATCCCATATTTTCTTTTGGTACACCAGTATAATATGTAGTTTTTCTTCGATGATATCAACAAACATTGTTCAAATTTGGGGCGTTTTTTTTTGTTTATTTCCCCTACAAGTTCACTACTATCACTACTTTCCTGAGAAGGTTTTAAAAAGTCTAAACTAGGAGAAATTTCCCCTGTTTCTACACTACGCATTAAATACTTATAGGTCCATGTGTTCCTATCCAACGGGTTTTTAAAGTGAGTATTTAAAATATCTTATTCAAGAGCGAGGGTAGGGTCGCCATCTTGTAGAAAATAAAACTCTACTACTTCATTTAAATGAACATCATCAAAGATATCGAAAAGGGGCCCCGGGAGAATTTCCAGGGGGCACCATTTATTTAAAAAATTTTTTTAAAAGAATTAAAAACCATTTATTTTAAAATTTTAAAATTTGCAATACGTAAACTGAACGAAGTACAAT
>JAHBCN010013188.1:0-24914 GCA_019359885.1 Listronotus oregonensis
TTAGCTGTTTCGTGTGCTCTTACTAGTTGCATCAGCGGATCAGTACTATTGGCAACTTGACAAGCAAGACTCAAAACCAGTCGATCGTGCATACATTCTAAGCTTAAAAGGCCCGACCTCCCTGGTGGCGTGGGGGGAAATACGGGATGTTGATGAGCGCGGGTGGATGCTACGGTGAAGATGCATCTTTTTTCGTGTGCTGACGTCCAGCTCGCGCAGTTCCTCTCGCGTCCACTTAACCACTCCAAAAAAAAACAATACAGGCACTGCTAGCATGTTGGTAGCAAGGACCTTATTTGAGGAGCAACTGAGCAAAAAGCATTAAATCCAAAATATATAGTTTTGAGTAAAACACGAAAAACGTTTAAGAAGAGACATAGAGAAAACAAATATTTTTATCTAGTGTAAAATGTTTTAAATAATTATGTTTTAGAGAAATGTTTATAGTTTTACTTAAGAATTGGAGATAATTGTAATTTTATGTAGTGTTTTTAATGGATTTATGTCACTTTGCTTACTTTATACATGGATTTATTTCGTTTTGCTCAAATAGTAGTTGGATTTATTGCTATTTGTTAAAACTGTTTAAATTTTTTTTTATTTACAGAAGCTAAAATAGTAAAAAAACAAAATAGCAATTAACAAATACATTTATTATAGATTTACATTAAATGTGTAAACCAACGTCATCTTCGAGGCATTCACAAAGATCTTCTTTTTCTTTTTTTGCGATCTTCCGTATTATTATTTTCCAAAATATTTTTATACCACAATAGGTCGTCTTCTACTTCCAGCCTTCTCCAAACGCTTGCAATAACAAATTTTTAAGAGATTTTTTCTTTTTTTCTTTAAGTGGTCTTCCAAGTTGTAACAAATCTATTGAAAGCTGTGAGTCCTTTTTGCCTTTTTTAAGTAGAGTCTTTGGAGTCTCTGTTAAACTTTCATACCTAAAGTTTTGAAAGCAGGTTATTGTAATAGGAGAACCTTGCTTTTTTGCAATACAATCCTTTTCATATCGGATATCCCTTCAATCTTCTTTAAAAAGTTTGTAAGTTTTTAACGTCATAAAGCAGCCACTCAGATCCAAGACATTTCACTTCTCCAAATTTACTGTATATTTCTTCATATCCTTCCTTTCTCCTAATAGTTGTTTGCTTTCTTAGAGCTTTTTCGACTCTGCCAAATACCCTGTCCGCGGTGGGAAGCTGTGTCCTCTTACTGGAAAGTAAGTTGAATTTGGTCACGCTATCCGGCGCTTTTATTTTTAACCAATAACATAGCGTATGGACGACATGGGAATTCTTATTTTGCCCTCCGCATCCGTCACAGAATAGACGAATAAAGTTCGTATTTGTGAGGTCAAGGGAATCAAGTGGCTTAAAAGTGCAGACGAAACTTCTACGGATCCTCTTCCGGCTTCATTTTCCGTCCATGTTAGAAAACAGGCTGTTTGGCTTTCATATCAACGCAGCAAAATACATAGAAACTCACTTGTTGTGCGTAAAATGCATCGTTAATGGTGTCCGCGGTAGTGGCTGCACTTGTTGCATATCAAAACAGAAACTTAACGATCCTGGTGGACTTTCTCTAGCTAACTCATAAAATGCTTTAGCCCTTTTGTTATGAACGCGATATTCCATGATTGTTTTGTTTTTTTCTTCAGGATCTTTTTCAGTTTTAATTTTGTGTTTCAGACGAGTGCATAAGGCGCAACAATCAGATGCTGGAGATGAAAAACCAATATTAAATTTTGTTCTAAAAATTTGGTTAAACATAGTCAAACTACAATGATCTTTATCATCTGAACATTGCAAGTTGTACATTTTTTGTAATTTTGCAATGTTTAGGTGACTAGGCAAATATATCCTTTTTGATTTAGTCCTATTATAGTGGCTTTCGCAGCCCTTCAGTTGTCCAATAAATTCAGTTACTTTTTCTTTCTTGCTTTCAGATTTGTGTGATATTTTATCGCCCCCTCTGCTTTCTTGAGGAACAATATTGTTTTTCTTTTTTTGGCAAACTGTATTTACTCTCCGCTCAGAAATGCCCAGAACCTTTGTTAAGAATTTTAGGCACACTCTAGTAGGCCTAGTACCTTTTTTCGGAGTCATGTGGTATAGAGTATTAAACGAACGTATACGGGGGTTTTCTTTAAGAGAGCGTTTTCTTTCTGTAGGGCCAATGGATATCATGTAAGACAATTTTATATCCTGTTAGTAGGTATTGCCTTACTTCTGGCAGATTCAAGGTCACACATACTGCGCATGCTCGGTTGCTAGGCGCGGCGTTGCCACGTGACGGTTGCTAGGCGGGGCTTTGTCATCTACTTAGGAATCTTGTGTGACGCGTTATTTAGGGCGTGGCCAATACTATCTGTCAAATGTCAAATGTCACCTGTCACCTGTCAAATGCCACCTGTCAGCTGTCATATGTCGCCACCCAAGTGACTTAGGAAATTTAGCTTACGTGGATGAGTTGTATCTTGGGGTCTTACGCATGCGCTAAAAAAATGGCGTCTGTCACCTGTCAAATGCCACCTGTCAACTGTCATATTTCGCGAACCACGTGACTTAGGAAATTTAGCTTACGTGGATGAGATGTATCTTAGGGTCTTACGCAGACATTAAAATAATGGCGGCGATCAAATGTCACTTGTCAAATGTCTAACCTAACATGTGGGGAGGGGCCCCCCTGCGCTTAAGCACCGGGCCCTGGGTGTAGACCTAGGGCTTAGACGCGGGGTGAAGAGCCTTATTATATTTATCCCGCAATTTTTGAATATTAAATAATAAAACACTTTGTATATATTAAGGGTCTTACGCATGTGCTAATATAATGGCGTCTGTCAAATGTCACCTGTCACGTGGAACCCCGATGATGGTGATGGTAGTTAAAATTGAAACGTTGTTAAGCTAAGGTCTTATATTGCACGAAAATTGTAAGACATAACGTTCGGAAGTTATCGGTTAACATCGGAACCCCGATGATGAGGATGACGGGTAAAATCGAAACGTTGTTTAGGATACATAGCAGATGGTAATAATTTATCGCAAAAATTGTAAGTCATACCGTTGGGATGTTATCGGCTAACACCAGAACCCCGATGATGATGATGGTTAAAATTGAAACGTTGTTTAATACATCATCTTGAGCTGAGGATTATATATTGTATGTAAACATTTTTAGCCATAAATGCACTACAGCTGTTTAAAATAAGTTGAGAGACATCAATTAGCGATTAGTACGGTATCCCCTATAGTAAATTAATCATTGTGGTCTTGGTGCCTCAAAGGAATAAAACTTAACTAAAAATACTTTGTCAATAATGTCAAGGTCAAACTTTAAACCCATGTGAGGCCCTGCCTTAGGCCTGGTGCTTAAGAGCAAGGCGAAAGAATTATGATCTCATATAACTCATAATTTTTAAATATTAAATAATAAAACAGGCTAGACTGATAGGAACAGGTTGTACAGACCGTTCATTGGCATCACTACTTAATTTTTTTTTATTTATCATACGATTGAAATAATTCGTTTTTAAGTAAATTCTAAATTTTCTCCACCTTCTATAAAATTATAGATTTTCGGACAAAATAAAAAAGCCTTAATTAAAAACATTTATACAATTTAACAACTTAACTTATACAGCGTTTTAACTAAGATTAAAGTACAAACTATAGCTTTAAATATTCTTTTAAGAAAAATCATTAGTAGTTTAATTTAAAGGGTATACGTTTCAATAAATAGTTAGACAAACCCATTAGTATTAAATTTTAAGGTAAACATGTAATACAGGAATTTACGGAATAGTTGTTTCACTAATTGTTTGAAACAATCATTTAGTAAGTTTATTACATTATTACGACTTAGCCATCAGCTTTTAGGTATGAGGTCAGAAGGGCTTTGTTTAACTGTATATTTTGGAAAATAAATAAACAAGATCAATCATAAAAATTTTTACTTCTAATAAATTGCGCTTTCAACTCACAGAATATTACATTATTAATTTTCATAAAATAAATCAATAAAATTAAAGTTTATTCCTTTTTAAATAACTGAACTTTTTTTTCCAAATAACAGTATTTTAAATAACAGCCCTGTATTTTCAAATAATAGCCCTGTTTTTCCAAATAACGGCACCGTTTTTCTAATAACGGCACTGTATTTTCAAATAACGGCACCGTTTTTTAAATAACGGCACCGTTTTTCTAATAACGGCACTGTTTTTCAAATAACGGCACCGTTTTTTAAATAACGGCACCGTTTTTCAAATAACAGCACTGTTTTTTAAATAACAGCACTGTATCTCCAAATAACAGCCCTGTTTTTTAAATAACGGCACCGTTTTTCTAATAACGGCACTGTTTTTCAAATAACGGCACCGTTTTTTAAATAACGGCACCGTTTTTCAAATAAAAACCCTGTTTTTTAAATAAAAACCTTATCTCCAAATAACAGCCCTGTTTTTCAAATAACAGCCCTGTTTTTCCAAATAACAGCCCTGTTTTTCCAAATAACAGCCCTGTATTTTTAAATAACAGCCCTGTATTTTTAAATAACAGCACTGTTTTTTAAATAACAGCACTGTTTTTAAATAACAGCCCTGTATTTTTAAATAACAGCCCTGTTTTTCCAAATAACAGCCCTGTATTTTTAAATAACAGCATACGCCAACCGTGCAAAGTAGTACCATTTACATAATATTGCACAATATTACGCAAATGTTTCGTATGACGTCATCGAGGTTTCTGGGCACTGCCTTGTGATTGGTTAGTTGAAGTGGATTATAATTTATTCATATCAAATACCCTTTGATAAATGACTTATCAATGTCCGGTGACCTTGAGGGGCAACCTTTTATGTCCGGGACACGGGTCACGGGACATCTGTTTTGACGTCATCGTGGTTTGTCTCTTTCTCTCTCTTTAAGGTGTTATCTTGTCTTCCTTCCCCTTTTCCCCTCCAGCGGGGGTCGCTGGGGAAAAAGGGAAAAAGGGGAAAATCCCCCAAAAAAAAAGAGACAAACCACGATGACGTCATAAAATTTTCCCCCCTGCCCCTTCCCCCCCCCCCCCCCCAAAATTAAAACCCCCCATTTATATCTAAAGCGTATCTGATATGAATTTAAAACCCTTAACCTAAAAACGCGAAAAACCCCGGGGGGGCTCATAAAACCCTTTTAAAAAAATTTTGCAATAATGTTGGATATTTCTTTTTTATTTAAAAAAAATACAGAATATTTTTTGGGTTTATTTAAAATCGGGCGAAAAAAAAAGTGATTTTTAAAAAAAAAAGTGCTGTTTTAAAAATACAAATTTTTTTTTAAAAAAAAACAAAAATATTTTTTAAAAAAAGGGGTATTGGAAAAGAAATATTATTTGAAAAAAAATTTTTTTGGGGAAAACAGTTGTTATTTCAAATTAACTTTAAAAACGGTGCCGTTATTTAAAACGGGGCCCCTTTTTAAAAAAATGCCGAATTTAAAAAAAGGGGGCCTTTTAAAAAAAAGGGTTTTTTGGGGGTTTTTTATTTAAAAAAAAAAAAATTTCCATTAAAATTTTTAAAAAAAAGGGGCCTTTTTAAAAAAAGTATGGTTCCCGAAACGTGCCATTATTAAAAAAAAACCATTTGGGAAAAAAAAAAATTAATAAATACAGAATATTGAAAAAAATTTTTTTTAAAACGGATTTAAATTTTGGAAATAAGCGAAAAAATTTAATTTTTTTCCCTTGCAAAAAATAAAAAATTAAATTGTAATTCGGGGTTCCCCTTTTTTTAAAAAATTAAAAATATTGCATCTTTTTTATTTATTTTCCAAAAAATACATTAAAAAACCCGAAAATCTGATTCCTAAAATCAAAAATTGTAAAAAATTTTAAAAAATGATTGTTTCAAAAATTTAAAATTAACTATTTCCTAAATTTGTATTTTTTTACCTTAAAAACTAATGATTTGTCTAACTTTTTTTATATATTTTAAATTAAATTAAAATTTTTAAAAGAATTTTTTATAGTTTGCTTTAATCTTAGTTAAAATTAAAAAATTTTTTAAAATTTTAAAAATTTTTTTTTAATTGGTTTTTTTATTTTCCCCAAAAAACCCAAATTTTTTAAAAAGGGGAAAAAAATTTTTTTAAATTTTTAAAAAAACGAATTATTTCAATCTTATGATAAATAAAAAAAAAAATTTTTAAAAACAGTCTGTAAACCCCTGTTCTTCAGCCTAATTTTTATTTAATTTTAAAAAAAATTATGGTTATGGGGAATTAAAGGGGTTTGGCCCCAAACCAGGCTAACGGGTTTTCCCCTTTAAAAGGTTTGACTTTTAACCTTTTTTTATTAATTTTAACCTTTTTTGGGGAAAGGTTTTTAATTGATTAATTTAAAAGGAACCCCCAACAATTTAAAAATTCTCTTTTTTTTTAAAACAGCTTGTAAGTCTTTAAAAATTTTTAAAATAAATCAAAATTAAAAAATATGTTTTAAACAACTTTTAAAAATTTCCATCATCATCGGGGTTGGGGGTTTTGTTTTCTTTAATTTTGCGAAAATTTTAAATTACCCCCAAACAATTTTTTTCATTTTACCTCCCCCTCATCAGGGGCCGATGTTAACCATTTTTTGACTTTTTTTACAATTTTCGTGCAATAAACCCCTTCCCAACAATTTTTCAATTTTAACTACCATCCCATCGTAAGACCCACAAATATACAAAGTTTTTTTTTTTTATTCAAAAATTGCGGGATAAATATAATAAAATTTCCCCCGCGACCTAGGTCACCCCAGGGGGTTAAGCGCAAAAATTTAAATGTTAGGTTGGAGAAAAAAACCCCCCTTTAACAATTTGCGTAAAAAAACCCCATCTCTTTTCCCGTAAACAAATTTTCCCCGATTTCTAAAAATAAAAGTTGACTTTTGGGAAAAAGGTGACAAAACCCCCAAATTTTTTTAAAAAATCATAAAAAAGATACAACTCCCCGTAAGCAAATCTAATCATTTATTTGGGGATTAAAAGCGGCAAGTGGCTTTTGGGAGGTGAAGGAATTTGATTTTACAGGAACCCCCCTTCGCGCCCCCAAAAACCCCTTTAAATAATCCCGGGGCCCCGGGAGCCCCCCAAAAATTTGTTTTAATTTAAAAAAATGGGCTACTACTCTGTTCCGCTTTATTATCAGTGAAAAAAACATTTTTTTTAAAAATTTTGGGTTCAAGAGTTTAATATTGTTACATTTAAAATTTTTCCCCCAAGTGGTTGCAAGGTCTCTTAAATTTTTTAAGTAAAGGGTCTTTTTTTGATACCTGAAAAAAAAGCAAAAAAAAATTTTTAATTTTTTTTAGACCCTGTATAACTGTTGTATAATTTGCTTATATTTAAATTTTTTTTTCTTTATGCCCAAAAATTTTTTAAAAAAAATTAATTTTTTTTAAATATCAATACTAAAAAAAAACCCCAAAATATTTTTTGAATTTATTTCTAGAAATAAAAACAGAAACGTATTCGCAAGACTATATTTTGTAATATTTTTTTTCCTTTTACGTTTTTTGGGGGCCCCTCGAAATTTTTTGGGTTTTCTTTCTCCCCACATTGCCATCTTTTAAAAAATGTTTAAGTCTACGTCCGCCATTTTTTTTTCGCGATATATACGCTTAAATTCACAGATTAACATCAATCAGCACCAAGTCTTAAAAACTAAACTAAAACAGCTTATGTTTGGGGTTTCCCTACCTTACCAAGCCCCCACTCCCACCACTTTAACAAAATGTAATGCCATCTACTTTAAATAGTTCAAATATGACATTTTATAAACTTTAAATTAAAAAAACCGGATTTAATGCGTTTTTTTTTTCCGAACTGGGGGTTTTTGCCTGTTTGCTCAGTTAAAATTTGGATTTAACGCATATTGCTCAAATTTTTGGAATTTAACATGGTTAATCTTATGGGTTTAATGCGATTTGATAAAGTTGCTTTTAGAAGATTATAAATTGGTCAAAATGCAGCGATTTGGTATGTCCATCTTAAAAAAGACAAAAAACGGATTTAATGCGTTTTGCTCAGTCGCTCCTCATTTATTCCGGATAATTCGGATTCCCAAATTCTCCGTAAACGTCGCCCCTAATTCCCCTTTCTCGGTCTTCACAACTCCAACATCCCAAAACCCCGGGTTTTATTAATTCCTAAATATCGATAATTCTCGTTGTTTTGTAAAAAGGGGGGAATAAAAGCCAATCCAAAAAATGGTCAACTTCTAAATCGTTTCCGAACCCAGCTTTATTTAGCTTAAAAATTTTTCACACTTGTCGAGGCCGAACTCCATTCCAACATCTCTGGTGTATTCGTGAACCCCTTTAAGAGACTGTTGTAGGTCTCGCTCGCTAGTTGCGTACAGTTTTAGGTCATCCATATAAAACAGATGGGTTTTTCCTTTTTCCGTTTTCCCCGGGGGTCCCCAATACCCCTGTTTTGGGAAAGGGGCCGGACACGGGAACAGCGAAATAAAAAAAGAAAAAGGCTGAGTGAGTCACCCTGAAATCCCCCTTTTAAAGTTTTTTGGTTTGGTAATAACTTTTTTTGCTTCAAAAGTTATAGAGAACTTTGATTTTAAGTTTTTTTAAAATTGTTTAATAATTTTTTTATTATGAAGGTTTTTAAATAACTCTCTTCTAAAGTGAAACTTTATTAAAAAAAAATTGATTTGGGCTAACCTAAAGTCTATCTCTTATTTTTTTTTTTCCCCCGAAATAGATTTGAATATAAAATAATAATTTTAGTGGATTATTTGCCTATTGTGGTTAGTTGTGGTCAGTTGTAGTAACTTCTCTAAAAAAAAAATTTTTTAAAAAAAAAATTTTTTAAAAAAGAAAAAAATAAAAAAAATTTGTTTTTAAACCCAAAAAAAATTTTTTTAATTTTTTTTTTTTTAATTTAAACAAAGCTTTTTTGGGTTAATAACTTATAATTATTAAGCGAGACTGACTATTTCCTTGAATATACCTTTTAACTTCTCATGCACCCTTTCCAATTACTATTTTTAGAAAAAAATTCTAACTTTTTTTATTTAGGTCAAAAAAACTTAAAAATTTTTTTAAAAAAAAATTAATTTTTCCTTTTTATCTTATTTCGTAATTTGTTAAGTCTACGGAAAATTTTAAAAAAATATACCTAATTAATTTATAAGATTTTAAGAATTGTTTAATAATTTTTGTACTATGAAGGATTTTTAAAAAATAACTCTTTTTTAAAAAAGAAACTTTTTTAAAAAATAATTGATTTGGGAAACCCCAAATCTATCACTTATTGTTTTTTTTTCCCACGAAATAGATTTGAATATAAAATAATAATTTTAGTGGATTATTTGCCTATTTTGGTTAGTTTTTGGTCAGTTTTAGTAACTTTCTAGATAAAAAGGTATATAAATATTTTTAATAAGAAAAAAAAAAAAAAATAATTTGTTTTTAAACCCAAAAAAAATTTCCCCTTAAAAAAGGGGAAAAAAAAAGGTTTTAACATGTAATTTTTGCATTTCTTTTTTTTTTAAACAATTTGTTTTATTTTTTTTAATAAATATTATCAAAAAAAATTAGATTTTTTTTAAATTTAAAATTTAAAAATTTTTTTAATAAAATTTTTTTGATAAAAAGATTAATTTAGTATCCTTTATTTATTTATTGGGTTTTTTTGAATTGATTCCTAACTAACCATCATTAAAAAAACAAAAAATTTTGAAAAATGTTTTTTTTTTGGATAACTTAGACACTATTTATTATTATTTTTTGTTCTCCAAAAACACTTGCTGTTAAAAAATTATAATTTTCTTGGGTTTTTTTCTAATTTTTTTTTGGGCAAGTAATAAAAACACTAAAAAAATTTAGGATAATCTTTAATTTTTAAATAAGTAATTTTTTTTTTTAAATTTTTATTTTTTTCAATTTAAACAAAGCATTTTGGGTTAAATAACTTAAAAATTTTAAAAAGAGACTCTATTTCCTTGAATATATCTTTTAAAATTTAATTAAAAAACATCCCCCCCTTTCCAATTCTATTTTTAGAAAAAAAAATTTAACATTTTTTTTAGGGGGAAAAAAATTTAAAAAATTTTAAAAAAAAATTAATTTTTCCTTTCTGATCTTATTTCGTAATTTGTTAGAGATACTACGGTAAATTTTAAAAAAAATACCTAATTAATTTATAAGATTTTAAGAACTGTTTAATAATTTTTGTATTATGAAGGATATTTGAAACTAACTCTCTTCTAAAATTTTAAAATTTTTTAAAAAAAAATTTATTTGGGCTCCCGCGCGTTTCTAGAAAATATATATATTTAAATATATATAGATTCGGGGTTTTTTAGCCGGTTCTCGTTTTTGGCCGCCCCCCCTTTTCCCCAGGGGGCCCCTTCTCAAATTTTTCCGTAACGTCACCTATATAGTACCGTAACGCTATACGAAAATATGAAGAAGGGAAATTTTTTTAACGTTCTGAAGAAGGATAATTTTTCCATTTTTAATTTTTTTTTTTACATTTTGGGAAAGGGAATTTTTTAATTTTAAAATTCGGAAGGAAAAAATTAAAAAAGGAAAAAAAAGGTATTAACAAAAATCGCCTATAAAGGTATTAATAAAAAAACCTATGTTGTCGTGCCCTTTATTTATTGTTGCTTTAATTAATAAGAAGAAATATGCGCGGGGAAAATTTTTCCTATTTATACTTTTTCAGAACGGGAAAACCCATTTGATTGTTTTTCCCCAAGGGGTAAGTCTTATTTTATAAGTTATGGCTAGGAATTTAGGTGTGAAATTACTGAAAAATATAAGGTTTTCTGATATTTTATAATATAATAAAAGAAAAATTTTAATTGTTTTTCCATGTTATATTTGAAATTGGAGATAAAAAAAATTTTAAAAAAAAAAAGCAGACGTTAGATATTTTTGCATAGTTGAAAGTAATAAAGTGATTTATGTTATTAATTAATTATTTAGTTAGTTAGGTAATTTCGGGGTTAGGGCTTTGTTAGTTTATAAAAGTAGGAATTTGTAGCAGTAATGAATAATTTCTAAAGAGCATGTTTTAAATTTTGGCAACTGTTTTAACTGTTTCAGAGTACGCAATAGATATTAAGAGTGCTGGCACCACTTTTAATATCTATTTTTTTTGTTTTGGGTTTTGTAAAAATTTATAGTAAATTTTTAAAAAATTTTTTTTCAAATAAAAAAAATTAGGGGGGTTTTAAATTTTAACCCTTTTCTATATAAACGATATAAACCCCTTTTTTTGGAAAAAAATTTTAAATTTTTGTTGTAAATGTCCACATAAAAAAGTCTATATAGCGATAGGGGGGGATACAAAAATTAATTGAAAAATAATAAAAAAAAAAAAGGGTAGACTTGTATCTTTCGTATAAAAAAATTATTATAAAACTGATAGGTTCATGTGTAAAATTTTTTTTTAAACAAAAAAATTTTTTGGACATTACGGAAATAAAAGAAAATTATAATATAGGGCCCCCTTATATTAAAGAATTTTTTTCCCCCTCTTTTCATTATGGGGAAGGGGGCCAAATTTTTTTTTTTTTTTTATTTAAATGGGGTTAAAGCCCAAATTTTTTATGTTTTTTTAAAAGTGTTTTTTTAAAAAGGCCCCTTTGCCCATGGATGGTCATCGATTCACCATCAAGAACTTGTACGATTATTGGAACGGTAGTGAGGTTACGCGGTCGCGATATTTTAGTAAGTTTCCCAATACATAACCGTTATGAAGATCTAAACGGCAAAAGTTAAAAATTAAAATTGATTTAAAAAAAATTTTTTTTCAAAAATTTAAATTTTCTTTTTTTTTTTTCCAAATTCAAATTAAAATAAATAATAATTTGAAAAAAAAATTTTTCTATTCAAAAAAAATGTTTCCTAATAATAATCATCTTCCGCCCCGCCACCACCACAAAATAATAATAATAATAATTTTCCCCCCCCCTTTTGCCCAAATAATCCACCGGAAAAAGGGGGTGGGGAAAGGGCCCCCAAAAGGAAGAGGCAATGTCAAAAATAATGTCCCTGCACCGGGGGTTTTTTCCCTTGCCGCGCTGTGGGTTTCCCTTCCCTCCCGGCAACCAACAACAGGGTTGCCCCTGCTGGGCTGGGGGAAAAGGGGCCCCAAAAAATGGCCGGCGCTGTACGGAGGAGCAGCAAAAAATTTTTTTAAAAAATTTTTCCCCTTTTTACCACCTAGTTTTTTTTGGTGATCCAAATTGGGGAAACAAAAAAAAATTTTTGGTTTTTTCCTTTTAAAAGGGGGAATATCCAGATGATTTTCCCAAAAAAAATTTTTTAGTTTTACCTTTTTTCCCCAAAAATATTGTAATAGACCGTAACGCCGCCCGCGCGGGGGGAAACCCCAGTAAAAGAGCAGTATCTCATACCCGAAAAAACCTTTCGGAGTGGAGGCTGAATTTTATCAAAACACTGTTATGTAAAATTTTAAAAAAACCCCTTTTTTTAAAATAAATTAAAAATAAATTTTTAAAAAAAATATATTAACAATAACGATATACAAGGGGGTTAGAAATGCTAAAGCAACTTTTTTATTTTTTTAAAAAAGGGGGGCCCAAGAATTACTTTCTTTTAATATTCCAATTTCACATAAAAACCCCTATTTCGTTTAACTGTTTAAATTAAAAAAACATAAATTTTTTTAATTTTTAAATGATAAACAAAATTTTTTGGGGAAATTTTTTCCAAAATATGGCGTATATTTAGAAAATTTTTTTAATGATTTTAAGAAAAAAAAATTTTTTTTTTAAAAAAACTAAACCCTTTAAAATTTCCCCCCTTTAAAACTATAATTGCCAATGGGCATTTGGGGGGAAAAAAGGGGGTTTTTGTAAAAATTTTTCCCCCCCACCTGCCCTTTTTTAAAAAAAATTTTTTTTTGGGGGGGATCCTTTTATAAAAAGTACCTTTATTAAAAATCCCCTTTTTTGGGGGCCCCCCCTTTCCCAAGGGGGAAAAAAAATTTTTTTCCATCTCAAGATCCCATTTGCTTTTTAAAAATTTTTTTATCCCTTTTTAAAAAAAATGATTTTTTTAAGAAATTATTTTTTTTATTATAGCCATGGTATTTTAAAACGGCTTTTAGAAGGTGCCACCGTAACTGGGACAAAAGGGGGAAACCCCCTTTTTAAATTTTTAATTTAGAGGTCCTATTATAATGTTTTTTAAAACACGAACCACAAAATATAAAAATTTTTTTAAAGCGTTTAAAAATTTAAAAGCTACGGAAGTTTTTAAACCCTCAGCTAAAAATTTTCATTTTCCCCAGATGATTTTTCCCACTGAATGTTCCTCCGTAAAACGCCTTAAATGTTTTTTAAAATTTTTTTTTTTTTTTAAATTTTTTATTATTATTATTATTATTATTATTAGGGGGAAAAAACCCAAGCTATGATATTGGGGTTAAAATTTTAAAAACCTTTTCAACTAAACAAAAAAAACAAACAAACAACCTAACTAACTATCTAACTAACTAAAAAAATAACTTTTTAAAAAAAAATTTTAAAACAAAAAAATTAAAAATTTTTAAAAAAAAAAAAAAAATTTAAAAAAAACCCCACTAACTTCCCTTTTAAAAAAACAAAAAAAAAAACTAAATAACTAACTATTTCTACTTGAAAAAAAAAAAAAAATTTTATTTTAAAAAAAAAAAAAAAAAGGGGAAAAAAAAAAAATTTAAAAACAAATTCTTATTATTTTTTTAACCACCTAGCATGCATATTAACGTATTTACATAAAAATAAAAATTCCCCCCTTTCTTTTTAAAAATGGGTTTGGGGGGACGGGACCCGGTAATAATGAACGGGGGGAAAAAAAAATAAAATTTGAACCTCCCAAAAAAAAAGTTTTTTTTAGATCATCATTTAGCATTTTGAGATTTTAACTTTTTTTCCCTTTTTCAGTCATTGCATTGACATGGATTATTTGGGAAAACGTGAGAGGTATTATTTTTTAATAAGTCATTAAATTTTATCCCCATTTTTTTAAAAATTTTTTTTTGGGGTGTGGCTAATTACAGGGCCCAAAAGTGGTGTTAGAAAACCCACTCCTACCTAAAAATAAAAAAAGACAAAGTTATCAAAAAAAAGGGAAAACACTTTGTGAAGCAAAAAGGGGAAAAGGGTCCTAGCAAATTCCCAAATTTGCAGACAAATATTGGAGATGTAACAGGATACCCATCCTGTCACCGCAAAAAAAGAAAAAATTTCCAACCCCCCGCCCAAAAAGGGAAGAAAAGGGGGGGGGGAAAATGGCGGCGACAGCCAGCAGCATTTTTACCACCACCGTTTTGGGAAAAGGCTTCTCCCAAAATCCCTTTCCCCCCCATTCTTTTAAATTTTGGAAAAAAACACCATCACCGCTGAAAAATGCCGGGGGGGTAGTGACAGTGTATCTGAAATTTAAACAGGAATGAGTACATCGCTAAGGGTCGTTTACCCCGTTATACCCTGTAGACGTCAACTTACTTTTTTTTCCTGTCAGAAAAAAAAGGCCCCCGGGGGGAATGGCCAACAAAAATGATCCGGCCCTCCTCCCCCTTGGAAAAGTAGCAGTGGAAAGTGGAGTGTATCTGAAATTGAAAACGGGGAAAGAGTACATTGCTAATTTCCCCTTTTTAAATCCCCTTTTCCCCTGTAGAATCGCTTACTTCACCCCCTTTATATTCTCTAATCTAAAATTTTTTCCCCAAAAGGAAGATCAAATTGCTGCGGCTTTTTTCCTGTTTCCCCGTTTTGGTTTTGGGGTTTAAGCTTTCCCCCCCCCCCCTTTCCCCTTTTTCCTGATTTCTAGGCATTCTATTTGGGGAAGCCCAACCCAAAATAATGTTTTTTTAAAAAATAATAAATTAAAATTCTTAAAAAAATCCCCCCTTTCCCCTTCTTCTTGCAATTTTTCAGATTTAAATAATTTAAATTTTAAAACCCCCTTCCCCTTCTTCGGCAATAAATAACACAGATAATGTTAATCAAAAATTAAAAAAATAATTTTTTTTCACCCAATGAAAATTTTCACCCTAATCACCCGATATACGACGAAGACCCGCAGTGGATAAATTTCCCCCCCCGACAAACCCCGTTGCAGGCCGTATCCGTGCAGGCTCCCCCCGTCCCCGAAATTTGGGAGCAAAAGGGTTTTTTTTATCCCTATCCCCGGACCCCAACCCAAAATTTGCCACAATTGTCCGTGGGCGAAGAACCGGGAATGGGAAAAAGGGCCCCCCGTGAGGGGGGCGCCTACGCCTCCATCCTGACCGTCTCCTCTCCATGGGAAGGAACCTTACAAAAATCGTCGCCAAGGACGAGGCGGGGGAAAAAAAGAACCTAAAAAGTAAAATTAACATATTTTAATTTTTTTTTTTAAAAAAAATAATTAATTTTTTTTTTTGAATTCTTCCCCAAAAAACCTTCCAGTATGTCTGCAAATTTTTATGGAAATTTTTTTTTTTTTTAATTTTTTTTGTTTTTAAAAATTTTTTAAAAATTTTTAAAATTTTTTTTTTGAAATTTGAAAATTGAAAATGTCTCCTTCCTCTGAAACAACTGATGTCTCCTCCCAAAAAAATTTGAAAATTGAAAATGTCTCCTTCCTCTGAAACAACTGCTGTCTGTACGTTAAAAAATTTTAAAGAGGGAAAAATTTTTTTTTAAACTAATTTATTTTATTTTTTTTTTGATCCTATGGGTATTTTTCCCGGTCTTTTTCTCCTCTACAAAATTAAAGGCTCAACATTTATCATTTTCAATATAAATATATTTTTAATTTTTGTAAATTTTAAAAAGCCTCTCCTTTTGATGTTCTGAAACTGTACGTTAGGTAATATCCCTAAAAAATTTAATGAGTAATTTATATTTAAACTAATTTATTTTATTTTTTTTTTTGGGGGTATGGTTTTTTTTGGGGAAAATTTTAAAAATTTTTAAAAAAATTACAAGTTCATATAATCAGGTAAAGTTTTTAAATTTTTTACATTACCTTATTTTTCCCCCCCTCCAAAAAATTTTACCCCAAACTTGTTTTTTATACTTACTTACTATCGAGCTACAAAAAAGAAATTGTACATAAATGTGTTTTTTATATATATCATTTGTTTTTGGGGGGATTTTGGGGGGTTTTTAAGGGGGTTTTTTTTCGGTAATGTTATGTTATTATAAAAATATATTAATACATTTTTCTAAATTTTAAAAAGCCGTTACCACTTATGCAGCTTTTATACCTACCTACCTACCTACCTACCTACCTACCTACTACATAGAAAATTTTTTTTAAATTTTTTTTTAAAATTATTTTCTTTTCCTATATATATAAATTTTATATATATATATATATATATATATATATATATATATATATATAAAATATATATATATATATATATATATATAATTTTAAAAATTAAATTTTAAAAAAATTTTTTAAAGGGGGGGTTTAAAAACCTTTTTTTTTTTTATTTATAAATTTTAAAAATTTTTTCCCCTTTCATTTTTAAAAAAATTTTTAAAAAATAAAAAAATTTTAAAAATTAGAAAAAAATGGGTAAATGTTTAAAAATTTAAATTTTTTTTTTTTAAAATTTTTTACCTTTTTTTTACGAAAATTTTTTCCAATTTTTTATTATAAAATATTTTAAAAAAATTTTAATAATTAAAAAAAAATTTAAATTTTAAAAAACGCCACGCGGGAAGGACTTGTTCGCCATCAAAGTAAAAAATACTGTCGCGCACCCCTTAAAAACTCCCCCTTTAGCTGCCACAAGGTTGAATGTTTAAAAAAAAAAAACCCCCTTAAAAAAAAAGGTATTTTTTCCCAAAAAATGTTTGGGGTAAACGTTGGAATTATCACAAAATATGACCCCTTTTGAAGCAAAAACGAAAATTTCCCGGGGCCCCCAAATATAAACAATGCAGGGAAAAAATTAACTAACAGACTTAAAAAAAAATAAAATTGTTAAAAAAAAGCCCCAACGTCGCCTGAAATTTAAAAATTTAATAAAAAAAAAGCAAAAAAAAAACGTCCTTTTTTTTTAAAAAATTTTTTACAAAAATTTTTACCGGGGGGGAACAACCCCCCAAAAAAAAATTTAAAAAAATTTTTTTTTTAAAAAAACCCCAATTTTTTTTAAAAAAATTTCCGCTAGGAAACGGGGGTTTTTTTTTTTGCCGTCGGGGGGCGGCTCAACAAAAAGGGGAAAAAAACAAATAAAATTTTAAATTTTTAAAAAAAAAATATTCTTGCCCCCAACTTTCCCCACCTGAAAAATTTTTTTCCATGACATTAAACATTTCTCACAAAATAAAAACTTTTTTCCCCAAAACTTTTTTTTTAAACAGAACCAAAGTTCTTTTCTAAACCTATTATTAAATACATCGTTTAAAAAAATATAATATAAAAGGGGGTTTTTACAAAAACTCGTGGCTTTTTTATAGCGAAACCCAAAAATTTGGGGTTTTTTTTTAAATTT
This sequence comes from Listronotus oregonensis, assembly GCA_019359885.1. Lineage (NCBI taxonomy): Eukaryota > Metazoa > Arthropoda > Insecta > Coleoptera > Curculionidae > Listronotus > Listronotus oregonensis. The sequence goes on from JAHBCN010013188.1 coordinate 17,503, forward strand.
TTTGGAATTTCATCTTCCTCACTGACACTATTTGAAGTCTCAAGTGGTTCAGTAGAGGCATCTTTTTAGGATCTTGTAGATAGTTCCGGGTGGGACAGGTCCGAGGACAGGTCTCTTCATCCTGGGAACTGCGCTGATGGTCCTTTGTCATAGTCTTAAATTCGGGAACACTACAACACTCAAGTGGAAACAATCGCTGAATGGGCCTCAACATCAGCCCCTTTGACGTTCGTACTTTGACCAGTCGGATTTGACCATCCTTGCCAGGCAGCCCCCCCAAAATATTCGAAAGGCCACTCAAGACGTTTGGTATTGTCACTTCCGACAACACTAGATCCCCAACGGATACGCGGGATTTGGCGTTTTTTATCACTCACGAGTTTTAGCTGTCCAAGGTACTCCGCAGGGAATGAATAATTTTCGCGAAAAAAACTTTTTTTTTCCGCATTTTGGGGGTTTTTTGGGGGTTTTTTACACCCCCCCAAGTCCGGTAAACCATATTCGACGTGATCGCGAAGGAACATCGATGGGGTAAGCGCAACTAGTTAAAAGGGGGCCTCCGATAAATAAGTTAAAGGCCTTGCGTTTACAATAGCCTCGCAACCCAAAAAGAGTCAATAAATTTTCCCTAGTCCAGACAAGCACGCCCCAATACCCCTTTTAGTAACTTTTTTTGTACCCAATTAACCGTTCCCAGAAACCTCCCCCCCAAAAACTGCAGTAGGGGGGTTAAATTTTCCCAAACCCCAAAAGCGCTGAATCCCCTTTTCTCGTGATGGAGCCCCAAAACCCCAAAAAAGCAAAACATTTTCAGTCCCGACAAAATTTGCCATTATCCTGTATATTGTCTTGGCCTTTTCCCCGTGGGGGGAAAAAAATCGACGTAAAGCTTGCATAAAGGCTACGGTTGATAAAGAAGTCGTCAATTCCAGATGTACAGCACGAAAAATAGCACAGGTAAAAAGACATATCCAGGCTTTGGTACCATCCTTTAAATACAGGGGCCCCCCCCAAAAACCACTCCTGTTACTTCAAAAAAAAGAAAAAAACGCTACTTTTTTCCATCGGTAATGGAGGTGGCTCAACTGTAAAAAATTTAGCGGTGTGACGTTTACATGATGCATTTAAAAACCCCTCTTACCGCTCTCCGGCCTCCAAAAAAACCAAAACTTCCCCATTAGTAAGCTGAGGATTTCCCTTTTGTTCCGACATGACGGGGTTTAACATGTACGTCCATTATAAAAATTTTTCAGTGGGGTTTTTCTGGTGGAAAAAAAAATTGGAAACCGGTAGTTTCCGTATCTTCTCGATTCGAGACTCAGTTTTTAGACGGAAAATTTTCCCTTTCGTCCAAAAAGGGGTGAAGACTTCGAATTCGGGAAATTTTGGGAAAAAATTTTTTTCTGGATCTGTTTTTAAGATCAACATTTAAAAATTTTTTATGCTCTTCCGCCTTTAAAAATTTAGTTTTTTTCATATTGGAAGGGTGTTTACAATTGTAAAAAAACAAAAAAACCCCGGCAACCCCCCCTCTTTTTTTCATAATTTGAAAAATAGTCCAGCCCCAGTTAATTGAATTTTCGAGACAGTCAACGTGGTACAAGTTTTTTTCTACGTTCCCCAAAAATTTCATCTTCATTAAAAAAAAAAGTTGTAGTGGCAGGCCAAAATAAAATTTGGGCCCCCAAAGCCATTTGGGCCCCCCTTTCCCCCATCTCGATTCGACTAAATGCTTCGGGGAGCAACCTTTGGAAGGTAAGTCATTGGGTTAAGCGCTCCTGGTAAATGGTTCCTTTGTCAGCAGGGGTTAACTTACGGATCTCAGTTATCCGATTCCAAACAAAAACCCCCCATTCCTCATCTCTCTTGACCCAAGGGTTACCGTGGGGGAGCCCCCCCAAAAAAGCAATCCACAACTTCTCCAGATTTTCTCGTATATGGGCATATAACGAGCACCTATTGTCGCTGCTAGTAGTTCTAATCGGGGAATATTTTTTAGAGTTTGACTTTTTCGGGGGGCAACTCTAGTTTTAGCTGCCAGCAAGAAAACTGAGACATTTTTTTTTTGGAGTCACTCGTAAAAATACAACACAGGCGTAAGCGTCTTTGTTTTGTCACAGAATGTATGTAAGCTCAGGTGTCTTGCATTAGCACGGGGGGGCCCCCTAATCCAACGGGGTATTTTGATCCTGGACAAGTTAAAAAAAGTCTTTTATCCCCCCCTTTTAAAAAGTCTCAGCGGTGGCGTCGTCTACTGGTTGGTCCCATGTCAATTGTTCTTTCCATAAATTTTGTAACATGAGCTTGGGTGCTAATCCCGGGGGGGAACGTATAGCCGATAGGGTCAAACACTTTTTGTGGGGGGCTAAGAATAAAAACGTTTGGTTACAGGAATATTTTCTATGTTAAGATCTTTTTTTTAAAAAAATCTAGCACTGCCCCCCAAAAACCCCCCCTTTTTTGGGGGGGTACCATTTTAAAAACCTAAAACCAAACAGGGGTCTTTTTAGGCGGTTTTCTGTTTCAGTTGCTTAAAACCGCCACTTGGGTACGCTCCCACCCTCTGAGGTAAATTTTTTTCCTTCACTCATAATGGTTGTAGCTTCTCTAATAAAAATAGTCACTGATTCATCGTCAGGCAAACTGGTTACACAATTGTCTACAAAAAAGTTTTAACCCTTTTTTAGAGAGCCGGGGGAAAAAGTTGTACATCCATTTTTCCCTTTCGGCTTTACACTTAACAATGGACTGATCCAGGTGGTACTCAAAAAAATTGGGGGCCTAGCAAAAAAAGGGTGCTATTAAGTCCAAAAACCCCCCTCTATGACGAAAAAATTTCTTGTTGACCTTGGGGATCTATCCACAAAAATCTGAAAAAATCGCGGTCTTGTTCATTGATGCTAATTTGTAAAAGGGGCCCTTTTTTAAAATCCGATATCACTCCAATTTTATTTTCCCCCAAACTTCAATAACATAGAAGGTATAAGTTCTACCCCGATTAGGCCCCTTTTCCAAGCAATTATTAATAGATGGTTTACCAGCCTCATGCGCAGACCGTCAAAAACAGGTCGGATTTTAGTCGTGGCGCTGCTTTTTTTGGGGCGAGGGGGCGAGGGGGGGAAATAATGATGCAGTCCTTCTCCATTATGTACTCGCTCAATGATTTCTTCATCTTTTTCCCCCCCCGAAAAAAACTGCCCAAAAATTTTAAAAAAAATTCTCGGTTTTTTAAAATTTTTTTAAAAACGGAATCCCGTCTCTTCTGTGCCAGTTTAAAATTTGTATTAAGAGGGGGGGCCTTCCACCCCAAAAAAAAGGGGAACCCCTAGCGCCCATCACCATCGACACGGACTGTTTTTTTAAAAAAAGATATTTGGCAGCAGCAGCCATTTTTTTCCCCCTTTTTTTGCTTATCTAAGGGTCCTTTTAAAAACCCGGGGGGGCCCAGGTCCCAAAATTACTGATGGAGGCGTTATTTACAAAAAAGGTTTTTAAAAAGGTCGCAACAACATCGGGGAAGGGCCCCCAAAAATTTTCCCGGCGCTTTTTTGAGGGGCCACCCAACGGGGGCTCCAGCCACTAAGCCACAGGGTAATTCATGACGTGCCCCGGTATACAAATTTCCCCAAAAAAATCAGCACCAAGTAAAAGCTCAAAAAATCCGGGGGCGCCCAAATCTGGGCGTCTGTATACCTAAGTTTGCCAACTGTTTAATCCAAGGGGGCCCCCAAAAAAATTGGGGAAACCCCCTTCCCCAATTTTTCCCCCGGTCCAAAGCATCAAATGTATAAAAAAAAAGTTCCCCCAGACATGGGATTTGGTAACAATTATATACTTTTGGTTGCTGGGGGGCCCCCAAACAAACAATGGATAAGTTTTTCATGACCTTTTGCTGGAAAACCAAAAAAAACGCCTTTTTTTGTACATAGGACCTTTTTAGACCCGGTGTCAACCAGAGCTGTTCAATCTTCGTTCCCTTGGTCCCTGTTAATTTTTCCCTTTAAAAGTCTGTAAAAAAAAATTTTTCCACACTCTGATTCGCTAAAGTTGAGTTTGATCTGAAAAAAACAAAATGGTTTACTGCCATCCCGTTGTTGGTCTTCAGTCTGAACTGTTTGTTTTACTGCTCCTTGGGGTTGGGGGGGAACTCCGGGCACATAAGAACCACAGTGAACGACTACAAACAACGCATTTAAAAGCCCCTCGGCACTTTTTTGCAGTGTGACCCAACTTTAAACATCTAAAGCAAACCCCTTTTTTTCCCCCTAGTGCCTCTCGCCTTTGCAGCAGTGACATGCGCTGTGCCTTAAAAAAATGACTCACTTCCATGGGGAAACCCCTTTTTTAAAAAAAAACAAAAAATAGTACTTTCCCCCAAATTTAAACCCGCTCCATGGCTGTGGTGCCCTCAAACGTTTTTTTCCTTTTTTAATATTTTTGTTTACTGTTACTCTCACTTAAAAATGTTTTCGGGGGGGAAAGATTTTCTGATAAACCAAAACCCTCGACCGCTAGAGAAATTCTCTTTTTCCCCTTTTCCACCTCATTTTTCAAGAAAAGCATTAAAAAATTTTTTTTTCCCAAAAACCAGCGGCGACGGTAAATTCTGTGGAGGATCATCCTCTTCGGACTCAGGGATTTCGGGGGAAAAACGTGAAAATTGGTGGAGCGTTGCCAAACCCTAAGCAAATCATGTGGTAAACAAGACCGTCAAAAAGGAAAAAAAAATTTTTTGAACACTTGTCCAAATTTTAAAAACCCAAAATCTCAAGTGCTCGCAGCGGGGGCTCTATCTTATCATATAACGTTGCAATATCTATGGTTTTTTTACATGCAGTGTTGCTTAAAATAATTTTTTTAAACTCTCCGTAAACCTCAATTTGGAGATCTTTCCCCCCCCCCAACCACTCTTTCATGCTATCAATAATTTTTTTTATAAAAAATCATCCATAGGGGATAGCTTTCAACTAGCTGTCGTGCTCGGTTTAGGCAATGTGGCCTGTATTAAATATTCAATTTTATCATTATTGTCAATCGAACTGTCCTCGTGGATCTTTTTTAAAATTTGGGGCCCAAAAAACGACAACCAGCCTTTAATTTTCCCCCTCATAATGTTTAAACTGAATTTGGGGTAATTTAAAATTACGCCTACCTGTTCCATCATTGTTGAGCGTCTCGTAGAAACTGTTTGACCATCACAAAAAAACCTGTTGTTTTTTTCCTTGCAAAAATAAATTTCCTTAAATACACGCCCCCAAGGGGGAAATTTCCCCTTTTTAAGCTCGGTCTCGGTTGCATCCCCCGAGCAGCTCGTATAGCTGGCTATCAAGAACGATAACTCATCATATTTAGACGCCAAAACCTCGTAATTTTTTTTTTCAGTGTCCTCATCCGGCTTCTCCACGTTTACACTCGCGAGAAATTCGTTAACCGCACGAGTAAACGAGCCACAAAAAAACCCTTTTTGCTTTTTTTTTTAAATTTTGATTTCGTTCGACATTGCAAATCGGTTTTAAAGCGCCAAAAACGTACCGAAAAAAGGGGAAAAACGCGGCAAAAGTTCGCTGGGAATCACACGAAAGCACCAAACTGTCCGTTAGTTAGTCTATAGCAGGCCCCTCACGAATGTCCAAGGTTTTATGGGTTTCCCCAAAACCCCCCAAAATTTATCCAAACAAAGCCCCGTCACGGTCGCCAAAAAAATTTTTGCGCACACTATAAGCTCCCCCCCTTTAAAAACTGCCACAAAGGGGTTTGAATGTTTAAATAAAACACCCTGTTAAAAACAAAGGGGGGTTTTTTTCCCAAAAATTTTTTTGGGGTAAACGTTGGGGAAATTTTTCCCCAAAAAAAGAGCCATTTTTAAACAAATCACTGTTAAAAAATTTTTCGGTCACTAACTATAAACAAGATGAAAATATTAACTAACAAAATTTTTAAAAAAAATAAAATTGTTTTTAAAAAAAATCGAACTCGCCTGAAACTTTTAAAAAAAAATAAAAAATGCAAAACGACGTCTTTTTTAAATTTGACAATTACTGAAACCCCCAAATAATTAATTTTTTTTTTTAAAAAAACGATTTTTTTACATCGCAGGAAAATATTTTTTTTTATGCCGTCAGGGGCGGCTCAAAAAAAGCGAGAAAAGCAAAAAAAAATATTAATTTTTAAAATAATATTCTTGTCCTAACATATTTTGAAATTACGCTATTAATTTTTTTCTTATACACATGTATTGAAAGAGATAGATAATGTTTTTTTAACAAGACCGGAAAAACTGTTTTTACACAGGTTTTTTTTATTTTTAATCCTGATTTATAAAAAAAATTTTAATGATTAATTTTATAAAATAAAAAAATATAAAAAAAAAGCTATTAAGAATAATCAAAATTGATAGGATTACCCCCAATAGGGGAAATTTAAATTTTTCAGTAGATCGCGAAATATTTTTTCCGGAAAGCCTGAAATACAATAGGGGTTTTTCTCTATTTTGTTTTTTTCAAAAGTCCTAAGGGCTAATTTAAAATTTTTTTAATTTTTAGACTTTTCAAAAGGGTTGAAAAAATTTCCAAGAGGCAACTATTCTTTTTCGTGTATTACCATTTCAAAAATGCAAAATTGTAATTTGCAATTTTAGAAACTCACTTTACAAGTTAATATTATGACATAAATATACAAAATTCTAAAAAAATTAGCTTAATAAAAAGTTGCCCTTAGCAATTTTTGCAATTCGTTCGGAAAAAAAAAATCTAAAAATTAGAAAAACTGGTTAGATTAGACAAAATTAGGACTATTGAGCGACAAGGATAAAAGAGGAAACCCCATTGTATTGTCAGGCTACGTTGCCGGTTAATAAAATATATTCGCGATCTACTGAAAAATTTTTAAATTTACGCGCCATTCAGGTAATCCTATAAAATTTTATTATTCTTAATAGCTTTTATATATTTTTTTATATTTCCCTATCAAATATTAATCATTAGAAACCTCTATTATATCAATCAGGATGTAGAAAATAGTAAGGAAACACATGTGTAAAACAGCTTTGTTTCCGGTCTTGTGCAGTAAGATACCGTATTGTCTATACTTTTTCAATACGTGTATAAGAGTGAGAAAACTAATAGCGTAATTTTAAAATATATTCACTTTTATGGCGAACAAGTCCCCTTCCCGCGTGGCGTTCTTTTTTTAAATGTTTATTAATTATTAGTATTTATTATAGTATTTGTATAATAAAAGTTGGAAAAAAAATTTTCGTGAAAAATAGGTAAGAATAAAAAAAGAAAAAATTTTAAATTTTAAACATTTATCCCAGTCTTTTCTAATATTCTAATTTTTATATTTTCATAAATTTTTCATAAAAATGTATGAAAATATTAAATTATGGGATCAAATAAAAAGGGTCAACGGGA
>JAHBCN010013189.1:0-25125 GCA_019359885.1 Listronotus oregonensis
TTGTCCGTCAAATTTACTGTTCGAAAACATTTTTAAAGGGAAAATTTCCCAAAACTGCACTCTCGGGGTAATCAGTGCCCTTAGGTGTTGAACCAGAAATGGGGGGGGGTTGAAAATGGTTTTTAAAAAATTCATGAAAAAGTCTTTGGAGTTCCTTTTTGGGGGCAAATCTTAAAGGGTTTGCCTCAAAAATCCCAAAATGGCGTTTAAAATTAAAAATTTGGGTTTTTTAATTTGAACTGTTTAACTTTAAAATTTTTTAAAATTTTTTCAATATTTGTTTTCCTGTTCAAAGGGTTTTTTTGTTTCTTTGGATATCTATTAAAAAAACCACTGTTTTGACCTTTGTTTTATTTTTCATAGATAATAAAAAAAGTTAAATAATCTTTTGTATAAAAGCCCCCATGATTTTGACAATTTTAAAATGGTTAATGAAACCCTTTTTTAGCAATCATTTAAATTTCCCAAAAAACACCGCGGGCCCAAAAAATTTTAAATTTTTAAAAAAAAAATCCGCGCAAAATCACCATATAAAAAAAAAAATTTGGGGAAAACTAAAAATTTTTAAACAACAATCAAAAATACCTTTTTTTTAATTTCTTATAAATAATTATAAATTAGGGGTTTCATTAAAAAATAAATTCCCCAAATAAAAAATTAAATTTTCTTTTAAAAAAGGGCTTTTTTCTAGAGCCGCAATCATTTTGACATAAAAAAAAATTTTTTTTTCGCACGACCCAAAAAATTAAATTCAAGGTTTCATCTTGAAAATTTTTCCCCCATCGACGTTTTTTTCAAATTTTCAAAACTTTCTATAAAATCCCCGCATTTCTGTGAAACCTTATAAGATTCTAAAGCAGCGCTTTTATTAAAAAAGGTTATTCAATTGTGTAATTAAAGGACTAGTTTGCCCTTTTTCTAATTTTCATGTTATTTTATCATTTTTAATAAAACTCACTTGCAATGTAAAAAACATTTATCTTTTAAGATACAAATTCTTTTGGTTTAAAACACCCCCTTCAAGAAATGGAAAATCCCAAATTTTTTGCTGTCCCCAAAAACCTACCTTTGAAAAAAATTCTTTCTTCCTTTTCTCAATCCATCTTAACATAAAATATGGTCCTCTATAAATGATTTGGTACTTACTCCTCTTTTTTTTCTTTTTCCATAATGTTACCCTTATGCCACATTTTTCAAATGTGATTTATTTTTAAAAAAATCTTGAGCTAGACTTTGTATTTTCTTTTGGGGTCTAAGGGGTTTTTAAAAAAATAAAATTTTAATGATATACCCCAAAAGGGGGTGTTTTTATAGGCCATATTTAAAAAAAAAACATTGGGAATAAAAAATTTTTTTTCCTTTTTTTTTTTTTGTACGTGGTCTTCGGGGAAAGTTTTTTAAAAAGGTCATAAGATTTTTCTTTTTTAAATAAAAAAAAAAACTTTTAATTTAATTTTGTTTTTTTTAAAAAAAAAATTAAAGTTTAAAAACGGTTTGAAAAGTTTAAAATAAACTTGTTAAGTAAATATTCTAAAAGTAGGGGAAAAAAAAATTTTCTTTACCGTTCATATTTTTTTTATTTCAAAAGTTATTTAAAACTTTTTTCATTACAAAAATAATTAAAAAATAAAAGTTATTGTTTTTTTCTTAAATATCGAAAAAATAGCGAAAAAAGATTTTTTAATTTTTTTACCCCCCATTTTTCCCCTCAAAAATTTAAAAATATAGGTAAATCTCTAAAGACAGATCACTAAAGACAATCAACACTTTTTCAAAAAAAATAAAATTTTAAAAAAAAATTAATTTCCCGCAAAACGTTTTAAAAAAATGTGCTTCACCCCGCTTTAAAGACCTTTAATTTGGCCAACAAAAAATAAAAAATATTTTAAGGGGTAATAATCGAAAAAAAAAGAAAAATCTCCGTCAAATTAAACAGTTTCCTTAAAAACAAAAAAAAAAGAAAAAAAAAGTCTTTTTTTTTCTTAACCAGCCTAGCTGGGGAAAAATTTTAAAAATGAAAAAGGGCCAATTCCTAGGCTTTTTAAAATTAAAAAAAAAACTTTAAATTTTTCATGGGTTCAGGTTTAAAAAAAAAATTTTATATTTTTTGGCAATGTTTTCCCCCAAAAAAAACCCCGTTTAAATTTAGACCAATTCCCTTCCAAAAAACGGCCCCTTGTTCAAGATCTAAAAAATTTAAAACCAAAGGTTTTTACAATTTTGTTTAATTTTTTTTTAACAGGTTTTTGATTTGCCCATTTTGTATGTTTCTATTACTACAGACAGTCAGTAAAAAACTTGCCAGGTCAAATAAATGTCAAAAATTTTAAACGAATTTTTCTTTTAGGTTAATTTTAAAAGCCCAAGATTTTTAAATGGAATCGGCCTTTTTTAAAAAGGGGTTTTTTGGGGGTCTTCGTTTTTGGTAAAACAAGGTTGTAGGAAAAAAAAGCTGAAATGTTTCGTGTAATATACATACATTTGTGCGAAAGCCAAAACTTCTTGAAGTAACTGCCCTGAAAACTACATATCTTTTTCGATTCCCTTTAAAAACTTAAGTTTTGGAAATTTTTAAAATTTGGAAGGCTGTTCTTTCCATTACATTTGGGGTGTAAAACAATATCAGGGAATCAAATTTAAATGATGAAGCGTCTACCACGTAGCAATGGTCGTAGAACAAGTGTTATAAGGGTTCCCCAGTGCCTGGGTAGTCACATGTCTTAATCATTCCTAAATACTATTTACTGTTGTTACTCTTTTTTTTTTTTTTTTACCCATAACCTGTTCAAGGCTCAATTTATATCTCAGCCCTAACTATTAGGGAAATTTTGTTTCGGTTGTTTAAATTTAAAATTTTTTTTGTGGGACAGAATAATTAGCGTAAACATTTTTGGTTTTTAAATATTTAAAAATAAAAGGCAGCTAATAATCAAACAAATTATAAATATGCAGAAAACCCCGAGTTTGGTTTTTTTTGAAAATGTAAATACACCATAAAGATATATTAAAAAAAATAATAACAAAAGGCTTTTCTTAAATGAATTTAAAATTCTATTTTTATTTTTAACAGAAAATGTAGTGTTTACAGAAAAAAAAAAACAAAGCATATTTTGGGGATTAAGCATAAATTTGAAAGACTCTTAAGACAAAAATTAAAAAAATTTCCCTATTTTTTAAAAAATATTTAAAAACATTGATGTGCAGTTAACAAAATATGCCAACATTAAAAAAAAAAACAACCAAAATAAAATTGTTATAAATTTTTAAAATTAAAAAAGGACTAAAAAATTTTTTCATTTTAAAAATTTCCTAACTCACTTTTTTAAAAAATTTTAAAAAAACACCATAATAATAACAGGTATTTTAATAGGTAATGTAAATAAGCATGTTCTTAAGTAATTTCATTTTTAAAAGGTTTTTGAAAAATTCCCCAAATTTTTCAAATTAGCTTTCCCTTAAAGGGTGTGAAAAGATTTTTTTTTGGAAAATGTTTCTTACATGACCCCCCCTTTTTTATTGAAATGTCCATAAAACTTTTGTCTAGTTTATTACATTAATCTTGATGGAAAAAAAGCAATTTTGGGTACTTTTTTTTTATCAAAACTTTAAATACCATATTAGAAGTTTAAAGTAAGTATTATTTTATTTTATAACTTGTAAAAGTATGTTTTTTTTTAATTTTATTATTTTTTTTATACATTTTTTCTGACCCACAACTTTTATTTTTTATACATATCTATAGAAAGTTATGTCGTTTTTTAGTTAACGACGTATATTAAACAATATATTAACAAATATATAAATTCGGTAACATTTCAAATGCAATATGTTTTCCCCCTAAAAATTTTTTCCAGACTCTCAATAAAACGTTTTTGGGACGTGTATTGTGATATACACCAAAGCACGTCTTTTATATATCTGATTTTCCGAAGTGAAAATGTTTTAGGACGTGCCAACAGTGAAAATTAAAAAACTTAAAAACCCCTTAGTTGCCTTTTATGGTTTGGTTTATTATTATTAAAAAAACTGTTAGCAGGAGGCAAGGAAAGGGCGGGACCCAATTTAATGTAATAAGTGGATACATATCTATTTTTTGAAAAAAAGAGAACGACAAAAATTTTCCCCCTATCCTACTTCCAATACAACGACGGTCGACGGCGCCTACGATTATTAGGATAAAAAAACGACGGGTTTTCATTTCTTAAAATATTTATTAGCAATTAAAAAAATGTCTTAAAATTCAGCATTTATAGAATTTTTAAAAAAAGTTATCACTTAAAAAAAAGGGTGTAAAAAAATTTTGGATTTTAGAATGGTTCAATTAACGGAGAAAGTCATTGTTTCTCGATAACTTGTAGGCACGGAGTTGATCGTTCTGGTATGCCATTTTATCATTCCCGACAGGACGGTGTAAATTATTAATTTAAATGCAATATTTTTTTAATAATGATTTATTAAAAAAACGTCCCTTACCAATCGTAAATATTTAAAACAAAACCCAAAAACGTGTAATCTTACGAATACTCGGAGATCCCATCACCAAGTGTGTGTTATCGTAGGCCGGCAGATATTCCCCTCCTTTTGTTCGGGAGAAAGGGTCAGGGGTCGCAGTTTTTTTCTTCTTTTTTTATAACCTTTTTTCTTTAAAATTGACTCTCCTTTTTTTCCCCTACAGAAAATTTCTGCATAAAAAACCCAATATTTATATATATATATATATATAAATTTATATTATATATTTATATATTATATATATTATATATAATATATATTATAATATATATATATATTATTTATTTATATCATTCCCCGGGTAAGGTTTGAAAGGGAAAAAAATTTTTTTTTTTTTTTTTGTTTTATCGAAAAAAACTACTCCTGATAAAAACGCGGTGTTCAGAAAAATTAAAAAACTTAAAGGGAAAGAGCAAAAGGATTTTTTAAAAGATATTAAAATAATCTGGAAAAGTTTTCAAATTAAAAGGGATATCTAATACCCAATTTTCAAAAAAAAAATCCCCCTTTTTTTATTTTTGATTAAAATTTTTTTAATATCAATTTAAATTTTAATATCTTTTATCAAATTTTTTTTTGTTAAATATGCATTTAAAGCTGACGAATGCGGCTAATGTTATAAAAACAAAATTAATAAAGCGATATAACTTACACTATAAAAAATAAGGTTAATTTGGTTGTTTTAATATTAAAAAAATTTTCATACAAAATTTAAAAAAAGTAGGGATTTTTCAAAATTTGGGATTGAGGCACCGTTTTTTTGAACACCTTTTTTTTTAACCCATTTTTATATCTTCTTAAATAAATCACTTTTCTTGTACCATTTTAAGTTTTCAATTTCTGGGCACCTATATAAAATTGTTTAAAAAACATCCCAAACTTAATCTTAGAAGAAAAAATTATTATCAAGAGTGCTTTTTTCAATAAAATCAAAAATAAAAAAATTTTCCCTTCTTTAAAAAAAATTTGGGGAAAAAATGTGTCAATTCTTTGGGTTTTAGTTTTCATAGATGTAAAATATTTTAACCAATTTAACAGTTTTTCACGATGTTTTACAATAACAAATATATAAATATATATAAATATATAAATTTTCTTTTTTATTGCTTTCGTTATTCTCTGTAATACTAATTTTACAAATATATGTTATCATATTCTTGAAATCCTATGTATTAAACTGTGTCTGCAGTTGGTTTGTTGTGAAACATTTTTTGGATAAAATTAAGAAAAAAAACTTTTCTTTTTTCTTTAAAATTAAAGGATCTGTATTTTAATTATTGTATTGTTTATTTTAATCTTTGGTCTTTTTAATTTGATGTTCTTTGGTCAGTTGGGCGAATAAAATTAAAAATATTAGTACATTTTTAATTAAATTTATATTAATTAACATTTGATTTCAATTTAGAAATTTATTTTACCCCAATTAATAAAAAATGGGGCTGACTTCTTTAAGTTTTTAAAAATATTTTCATAAATTTTGGGTGATTTATAATACATAAAGGGCACTTTCGATTTTTGACTTTTTTTTTTTCTCTTTTAAGAAATGGAGGTTTTATAAATGATAATCTCATAAAAAATTAATTTGGGTTCAAAATTGACAAATTATTTATATATTTAAAAAAGGAAATTTCTAAAAAATTGCGTCAACACCGATTTTGACCAATTTTTGGTTCGATGGTTTTTTAAAGGTGGTGATCTTGTTTAAAAAAAATTAAGTCCTAAACGTTTCGTGTTCAGATATATATAAAACAAAAATCAAACTAACCTTTTTTTCACTATTCCCCCTTCTTTGCCCTATTCTTGATTTTACTAAATTAGCTAAATATTTTATAAACCCCTTTTAAAAACTTTTTTTTTTTTAATTTTTAAAGTTTTTTTCCAAAAAATTGAAAAGCTCTACTTTTAAAAGCCGCCCATGTAAACACTATTTCCAGAAAAGGGGCCAGCGTTTTAAAAAAAAAATTTTTCTTTTAAAAAAAAAAAAGTTGAAAAATATTTATATCATTTTAAAAAGGTATTTATAAAATATTGAATCGGGTTTTAAAAAAGTAAGAATTATTGTGCAAATAAAAAAGGGGATAGTAAAATGAAGTTGGTTCAATATTCAATTTAATGATGGATATCTCAAAACATTTTCTAAACTCTTTTAGATTTTTGATTAGGTTCCAAGAAATGGTTTGGGTGTGTTTTCCAAGTTTCTTGCTTTTTCTTGAAATGAATTTCGAACCCTCCCTAATAGCGCAGCCTCTCTAAAATTCTTCCCCCTTTTGCATATCTCATTAAAATTTGTTATTTTTTGAAATATTTAATTCCAAAAAAATGTCTAAATTTGTCATAATTAAAAAAGAGTTAAATTTCTATGAAAACGCGTCTTTTCCGAATTTGATTTTATTTAAAAACTAAAACTGCCTTTAAACTAAATTCGTGCTAAGGTTTATATTTTTTCCCACCCCAGCTTCCCCGTGTTTTATTTTTTTTAAAAAAAATATATCTTCCTTCTTAAAATTTTTAAAAAACTTCCCTTATAAATTTGGTCGGTTGTCCCATTTTTTTAAAAAAAAATTTTGAGGAAAAAAGTCCGATCCTGATATTAAACTTAAAGAGTATAATACTTCTTAAGGAACCACTCAAGTTTTTCCGCATTTAACCTTTTCTTTATCTTGAGGCTGTTTTTCAAACGTAATGATGCCTATAGGGTAAAAAAATGGCCTATATCTTTATTTTATTTGTAAGATAATATCTTTTTTATAGACCTGAGAAATGGCCGGCCCTCCCTTTGTTTTATTAAACGACAGCATATTGTAATTTTTTTTTAATAAAAAATTCAGTCGGGCTTTATTCTGAAAAAAAAACTGGACGCAAAGATTTGCTTTGACAAAACAGTAAAATTATTTTACTTGATTTTCCATAAGTGGGCTAAAAAAGCTTTTGTTTTTTCGTGTTTAATAATTTTTACGTATTCTTTTAAAAATTAAATTAAAATACATGTTTTAGTCCTTTTTTTTAATTCCTTACAAGGCAAAACATTTGTAGAAAAAGTTTTTTTTTCTTAATTTTATCCAAAAAATGTTTCACAACAAACCAACTGCAGACACAGTTTAATACATAGGGTTTTAAAAATTGATAACATATTTTTAAAAAAAAAAAATTTAAAAGGGAAAAACGCAATAAAAAAAAAATTTTTATATTTATTTATTTATATATTTTTATTTAAAACATCGTGAAAAACTGTTAAATTGGTTAAAATATTTTACATCTATGTATAAACTAATAACTAATGGTGTTACACATTTTTTCCTAGTAATTTTAAAGAACTAGGGTAATATTTTATATATATATATACATATATATATATATATATATATATATATATATATATATATATATATATATATATATATATATATATATATATATATATATATATATATATTTATGCATATATATATATATATATATATATATATATATATATATATATATATATATATATATATATATATATATATATATATATATATATATATATATATATATATATATATATATATATATATATATATATATATATATATTTATATATATTTATATATATATATATATATATATATATATATATATATATATATATATATATATATATATATATATATATATATATATATATATATATAAATATATACATATAAATATTACCTGTCTTTAAAATTACTAGGAAAAAAAATGTGAAACAATTCATTGGTTATCAGTTTATACATATATGTAAAATATTTTCACCAATTAGCTGTTTTCACGATATTCCCAACTAACAATACTAATAGCAAATTTTCTTTTTATTGCTCGTTGTCTCTGTATTAATTTTACAAATATATGTTATCATATTCTTGAAATCCTATGTATTAAACTGTGTCTGCAGTTGGTTTGTTGTGAAACATTTTTTGGATAAAATTAAGAAAAAAAAACTTTTTCTACAATTGTTTTGCCTTGTAAGGAATTAAAAAAAAGGACTAAAACTGTATTTTAATTTAATTTATAAGACATACGTAAATAATTATTAAACACGCAAAAAACTAAAAGCTTTTTTTAGCCCACTTATGAAATATCATATGTAAAATAATTTTACTGTTTTGTCAAAGCAAATCTTTGCGTCCAGTTTTTGTTCAGAATATAAGCCCCTGATCTGAAGTGTTTTATTAAGACGAAGTCACAATATGCTGTGGTTTAATAAGGCAGGGAGGAGAGCCAAGCACTGTTTCTCCGGGTCTATAAAAAGATATTATCTTTCAAATAAAATAAAGATATAGGCCATTTTTTTACCCTATAGGCATCATTACGTTTGAAAAAACATACCTCAAGACAAAGAAAGTTAAATGGAAAAGAAACTGTTTGTAAGAAGTATTATACTCTTTAAGTTTAATATCTTTTAGGTATCTGGACTTGTCCTCAAATAATTTTAATAAAAATGGGACAAGCCTAATCCCGAATTATACAGGGTAGGTTTATAAAATGTTACAATGCCATATGGAATGATATGTTTTTATTTTAAAAAATAAATACACGTAGGAAGCTGGGTCTGCGTGCAAAAAATATTAAATTGCTCTGCTAGCTACAGAATTATGATTGAAGGCAGTTTAATTGATTTTAAATATAAATCAAATATTTTAACGGGAATAAGACGCGTTTTCATAGAAATTCTAATCTCTTTTTAAGTTACTGAAGAATTATGACATCTTTTTTGTGAGCCACAATATTTCTTAAAAAAAAATGAGAGGCGGGTACAATGCAAATGATGACATGCTGTAGTGAAGGAAAGAATTTTCAGAGGAAGACTGCGTCAATGAGAGGGTTCGAGAATTGCATTTCGAAAAACGAAAAACGTTAGGAATTTGGTACAGGCATAGCATCTTAAACCACTTCTTAGGCATATTGGTGCGCTAATCACAAATCTAAAGTATTTACGAAAACATTTTGTTTTTGAGATATCCATCATTAAACTTGAATATTGAACCAACTTCATTTTTACTATCCCTTTTATTTGCACACAATTCTTGATTTTTACACTAAATTAGATTACAATATTTTATAAATACCTTTTAAAAACGTGTTTTTATATAAATATTTTACAACTTTTTTTTTATTTAATTGCAAAGTTTTATTTTTAAACGCCGCGGCCATGTTTGCTGAAAAAAGTGTTTATGGTTGCAGCACTGAGGTGGGCTTTGCGGTTTATCTGTAAAAATTAATATAAAAACAAGTTTTTAAAAGGTGTTTATAAAATATTGTTAGCTAATTAAGTGCAAGAGTAAGGAATAGTGTTGCAAGAAAGAATAGTGGTAGTTCGCAAGTTTGATGATGGATATCTTGAACGCAGAAACGTTTAGAGTAAATGTTTTAGATTCAGGATCACCACTTTAAAATACCATCGTATAAAATTGTTCAAAATCGGCGTTAACAATTTCTAGTTAACTTCTTTTAAAATATACTAACATATTTCGTAAATATTTCTGGTGAAGCAAATTATTTTCTATGTAGGTATCATTTGATATAAATGCTCACTTACTTGAAAAGAAGGAAAGAAAAAATGTCAAAAATAACGTAAAATGTGCCCCTCATGTACTTACTACGTCACTAATATTTCATGAAAATATTTTAAACTTACTAAGAAGTCTTTAATATCTTTATATCTTTAATATAGAAGAATTTTGTATTATATTCATGGGTAAAATAAATTTTATATTGTTAGAATCTCAAAATGTTAATTAATATAAAGTGTTAATTAAAAATGTACTAATATTTTAATTTATTCGCCCAACTAACAAAGGAACAGTCCAAATTGTATTGGACTAAATGATTAAAACTAAACAATACAATATTTAATGCAATTTGTGTTGGCAATTTTAATAAACATGCTAAAAAAAAATTTAATAAAAGTACTTTAAATGAAAGTTGTATTTAAAAACTTGGTTCCTTGCTACTATGTCCATTATATAAACAGTATATACTTAACTTAAATTAATAACTGAATTTTGTAATTAACTTTATGAAAGTTGTGGCTGTCTTGTAGAGGGTTTATTCAGGATATTTTGAAATTTGAAAGTCTTGTCTTCCATAGATATAACCCGGGGGTAGGGCTGCAGGTTTATATCAACTCAGGATTTAAGTTAAAAGTTTATTATGTAACTAATTTTTTTTAAGATGGATAAAAATTTTTTTTAAAAATTTAAAAAAGTAGTTAAAGGCACCTGCTTTTTTTAATTTTTTTTCTTTATCCAAATTTACACAAAAGCATCTTTTAAAGTTGGGTGTAGATAAATCTGCTAGTAATTCTATAAAGTAACGGTCTTTGGACCCTAATGCAAAGATATACCGTAATATTTGACTTTTAGCCCACAGCAATACAGAGGTTTACGTCTCTGTGCTAGTTTAAATAAGATTTTTTTAAATATTTTAATTGTTGTTCCTACTTCTTTTCAATTCGTCTACAAGTTTTGGGTTTTCTAAACATTATTTTTATTACTTTTAAAATGCAATTTGGTCCTTAAAAATAATGATTTACCCAATAAAATTACCACAGTTTAAAGCAGTTTTTAAAAAGTTTTTCTTTTTTTGAATTGTAAGGGTGTAGACCAACAATAGGTTTAAAAACATGATCCCGACGTTTATCGGCAGGTAAAAACATTTTAATAAGAACAAAATTGGGTTTAAACTGCAGTCCAAACCATTAAGGTTCTTTCCAAATATCTGTAATATTCTTGAATAGTTTGCAAGGACAATACGTTGCTAGGCGTTTGTAACACCCCCATTTTTCTTAAATCATGTTGTCATTCAAACACTAATTCATCGGTGAAATGAATGCATGATCATACTTCTTTTTTTCCAAATTTACTAAAAACAGGCAAATGGGATAAAAAGAAAATAAAACAATATAAAATGCAATTATTTTAAACGAAAACCCGAATTAAAAAAACTGGAAAAAAATTGCATTCTGTGTAAATATAAATATAAAGGATTTTTTTTATACTAAGCTTTTTTTTAGTGTATCTAAATTATTTGCCCGGGGAAAAAAACGTTTTTTTTGTCAGGTAGAAAAACTAACATTTTAAAAAAATTTAAAAATGAAAAAAAAAACTTTGCTTGTGCAGCAAAAAGTTAAAATGGAAGCTTTTGTTACATATACTTTACAAATTTTTTACGTTTAAAATCATAAAACCCTTTTTTTAGGATTTTATGAAACAATTTTTTTTTTAGAAATTATAATTTTTTTTTTTAAAACCCCCCTTTCTTAACAGCTGCTAAAAAAAGTTAAAATTAAAATTTTATGAATTTATTAAATTTGAAACCCCTGTAACCCCCAAACCTTTTTCTTTTCTAACTAATTTACTACAGATATTTTTAACATTTCGCATCAAACTTAAAATTAAAAAAAAACAAATTATCAATAAGTTTATTCTACTTTTCAATAAGTTAATTCTTTTTCTCAAGTCTGTTAAAATTAATAATAATAAAGGTGCAATAAAAAAAAATGGGGGTTGGGTTTAAAAAATTTTTAAAATTTTAAAAAAAATTTTTCAAAAAAAAAAATATTATAATGCTTTAATATACTATAACTATTTACATTAGTTTATAAATTTTTTTAAATGAAAAAATTTTTTAAAATTTAAAAAAACCCGGTTTTTTTATTTTGGGGAAGGGGGGTAAGGGGCTTTCCTGCCGGGGGGCGGTACCACCCCCCTCCCCTTTTTAAAGGGACTCGTGAAGTCTTAGTACTTTTTGGGTTTCCCCGGGGGGAAATCAGTTTTCCTTCTTCCTCCCCTTTTTTTTCTTTTTTAGTTTTCCTTCTTCCCCTTTTTTTCTTTTTTTTTTCCTTTTTTTTTTTTTCCACTCTACTAAAATTTAAAAATAATGATGATGGCACACCCAAACAAAAATTTCCCCCGGGGAGGTAAAATACCCCTCCTTTGGGTTCCCCCGGGGCGGGGGGATTTTGGGGGGGAAAACCGAAAAGCGATATCGTTTAAAATTTTTGGGGGGCTTAACTTAACGTGAATTTTGGTTACCATTATCTTCAACCCCCAAAACCCCCACATACTATTTCTTCCCAAAAACCCAAATAAGCCCCAAAAAAAAAAAAACCAACCCCCCCCTTTTTTTCCCAGGTTATGAACTCATTTCATTTTTTGACCCCAGGGGGGTTTTTTTTGTGTTTCCTTGCAACGACCTGGCTTGTGTTGGGTTTCTAACCCCGAATCGGGTGGGCCTGATATTCTTTTTTTTAAAAAATTTACTTTCAGATCTTCTACTAAATTTTTCGCTGTATATCCCGGGTTTCCCCGTCTGACAATTCCTACAACGAGTTCGATTTTTTTTCAAAAAAGATCGACAATTTTTTTTTCCCCCAAGTTTCCTTTGGGCCCGAAGTAATCGCCCTTTTGGGTTTTTTTAAAAGTTAAAAAAAGGGGGATTGGCTGGGGCCCCAAAAAAAAACTGATAAATAAGGCAGAGCAAAAAAAAATTTTGGGGGCAATCAGCAACTCCCCCCAAAAATTAATTTGGGGGAAAACCCTTTCCTACTTTCCTGGGGTTTCCCCCCCCATTTTTTTAACCCCCCCAGATTTTTTTCTTTTTCCCCCCCGAACTCTATCAAGCATCAGTAACTCCCCCCTTTGGTCGCTCTGACCAGGGTTTTTCCCCCTTCCCCCTTTTTTAAACCTTGAAAGATGCCGCCACGAACCATTTTACTAAAATTGGCCCGGGGACTGGGATCCCCCAAATTTTTTTCTTTAAACCCCCCTTTGGAATCCTACCTTTTTTTATCAGATCCTTCAGAAATATGTAAAAAAATTTAAAGAAAAAACCCAACTGGCTTTGAGACCTATATTCCCCACACTAAAAAGAACCCCTTAATTCAAAAAAAAACCGTGGTTTTCTAAATCCTGTAAAAAAGGAACTTTAAAACTTCAAGCCCAAAAAAAGTTTCTTAAAAACCCCAGTCCCGAAAATCGACAGGCTAGCATCGAAGCAAGAAATCATATAATCAGACCACCTAGATGAAAAAAGACCTTTTTAAAATGAAAAAAGATAAAGTTCTCTTTGCTCAAATGGCGGGAAAGTTTTTCCCCCTTTTTTCCCAAAAAATATTGGTCAAATTTTTGAAAAAAATTTTTTTCCCCCCCAAAAATTTTCCCCCTGAAGATGGAATTGTTCTCCCCAAAAAAGGGAAAAAAAGCCGAACATTTCCCAAACAATTTGCTGAATTCTACGTTTTGACCCCCCCTATTAATCTTCCTCTTCCAACAGGCCCCTTTGTTTTCAAAAAATGTCCGATAAAATTTTTAAATTTAAACAGATCAAGCGAAATTTTTTTCTTTTTAAATATTTAAAAAACGTCTGGGCGGGATGGCATACCAGCAATCCCAAAAAAAGTGCCCCCCGGGGTTTTCACCCCCTTAACCTCGCCTTTTTCGAATCTTTACGACACGGGCATTTTCCCGAGATTTGGGGGCTGCAGTGTGAACCTGTCCCCAAAAAAAAGGGGGCCAAAAAACTCCCTTTTTAACTATAGACCCATATCTCTTCTTTTTTTTGTTTGCAAGGTAATGGAAAATTATTAATTCCCCCAAAATTTTTTAAAAAAAACGGGGAAAAAAAAAATTTACATGATAGACAATATGGATTCCGTCACAGTAGATCCACAGCCGATTTCTTTTTCCCTTTTTTTCACAAATGGGAAAAGTCCCTTTAGTTTTTTTTTTAAAAAAAGATCGTTGTTTTGAAAACCCAAAGCTTTCGATCAGGTCTTTGGGTGATGGGCTTCTTTTAAAAAAATTCCTTCTTAAGGTCTTCCCCTGCTTTTTCTCTTGGCTTTCCAAACCCCCTTTTTAATCGACGTATATCAGTTAGTGAGATGGTCATTCCCCCAGCTTCTACCAAATAAAAAAATGGGGGGCCCCCGGGCTCAAAAACTGGCACCCACGCTGTTTCTTTTTACACATTAACGATCTTTTTCTTCCACAATTAATCCCATTCATAGTTTTTCTGACGATAGTACCCCCCACTCTAGTATTCAATTTTTTAAAAAAATTCTATTTTGAAAACAAGCGCAGGTCAATGAATATTTTTTCACAAGACCTTTAAACCATTTGGGTTGGGGCGCCAAAAAACGGGTTTAGTTTAATGCCCCAAAAAAACCCGCAAAGCTGTCGCGGAAAAAATTTTGGGAAAGTTTCCCTTCAAAAATGAGCGGCCAAGTTCTGAGAACAAAGAGTCCCTTTTTAGTCGGCGTTACTTTTGAAATAACCTCAACCGGCACAAAACATTTTCATCCCAAGGGTTTTGTTTTAAAAAAATTGGATTCCCCCCCGAGCCAGAAAATATTTCCTTCCCAAAATTTTTTTCTGTATGTATCCCAAATCAGACCCCCCTTTTAATATTGTTCTCATGTTGGGGGAATTTGGGTCCCCTTCAACACTTAGCCTTCTGGGCCCCCATTCAAAAAAGAAAAGTCTTTTAATGATCCAACGTCAAGAAAGGTTTTTCCCCCTTTTTGCCCATCGTCAGCTGTAGGGGCTTCCCCTTTTTTAGGTATTTTCATGGCTTTGCCCGGGGGGAATTGGCCCGTTTTTAATTTTTTTCTCCCCCCGGCCCAGGGCCCCTTTTTGATCCCTTTTTCAGTTCAGTTGAGAGGGCCCCCCCCCTTCCCGCTTTTTTTCCTTTTTTCCTAGAGTGTCAAGACTATTTTTAAACCCGCTGCCCGAAAAATTTTTTTTCCCTTTTTTTCCCCCCAAATTCCCCCAAAAAAATTTAAATCCCGTGTGAAAAACCCCTTCCCCACCAACCAAAAACACCCACGGCGTTGGGACTTAGGGATCAATTTTTTGGGGTGTCCCCAAAATAAAAAAAAAAAAATGTAGTTCCAGTACAAGTCCCGTATTCCCCCAAAATTTTTTTTTGGGGTTTTTTTAAAAATGTTAGTATTTAAAATTATATCGATTTTATTGTTTGTTATTACGTATAAGATTAAGGTTTTATTTTTCCTTAAATCCCGATTCAGTTTACAAATTTTTTTTAAAATAAACCCCACCCGACCCCGGGGGCATAGAACTGTGTGCAAAAATTTTTTTACCTTAAAACCAGCACCGAAACGGTCCCTTTTGGGCCCCCCAACAAAGAATTTAATAGATAAATTTTTATAAAAAAACAGTGGTAAAAGAAAACTTATTATTAATTTTTTTTAGTTTTAAAAAGGATTCTAAACCAAAAATTTTTTTTTCCTTCCAAAAAAAGGAAAAAAATTTGTGCGCCCTCAGATATTGTTTGTTTTTAATTTAAAATTAAAAAAAAAGAAATTTCTTTGGGGAAAATTTTAAAGGTTTTTTTTAAAAAAAAACTTTTTAAATTTAAAAAAATCAAACAAACTTTGCTTTTTAATGTATTAAACTTAAAAAATAAAAATTTTTTAAAAAACGTATAAAAAAAATTAAATTTTTGAAAAATTTAATTAATTAAATATTTTAATTGGAGTTGGGCTTAAGTAAACAAATAAGGGGTATTTTTTTAACTAAAAAAATTAAAAAAGTGACGTTTTAATTTTTAATCCGAAGAATAAAATTAAAAAAAACTTTGAGTATTCCCCAAAAAAAAAAAATTGTTTTTTTTTAAATTTGGATGTCAAAAACTTTTTATAAACCCATAAAGCCACTTACATAGGTGTAGGTAACGTTCTCGATTTTAACCTATTGTTTGCCCCCAACCGGTATTATAAAGAATAACAAAAACAACCTTTAAATATCGCCCGACAGCGCTAAAGTAGGTAATTAAAAGGGTTTTAACCTTTTAAATAATTTTTATTGTAAATAGGTAGGATTTTGGGAAAATTAAAAAAAAACATAAAAAATAAATAGTTTTTAAATTTTAATTTTTTTTTTTAAATAAACCAATTAAAAATTGCTGTTTTAATTTTTTTTTACATCATCCCGGGCCAAAGTTTTTTTAAATTTTTTTAACGATATTTTTATCAGTCCAAGATAAAATGCATCGGGGGTTTTTAAAAAAAAAGAAATACGGAAAAAATTAGAAAAGTTATTTTCAACCTATAATTTGCCGTTTTTTTTTCTCTAAAAACAGCGTTGAGGGATTTTCCCGTAAACGTTTTTTTTGTTAAACCATCATCAATTTATTTTTTTTTAAAAGGGCCTGGGTTTTTTTTTTAATTTTTTTAACCCTTTTACCCAATTAAAAAATGTATAAAACCCTTTAAAATTTATTTAAAAATATGGAACCCCCTTAAAGAAATAGTGCCCCTTTCAACTCATTGCTCCTTTTTGAAAAAAGGTTTTTTAACAGAAAATTTGGTTATCATCATTGTTTTAGATTAAAACGTTTTTTAAAAAATTAAAAATTGAGGGGGTATTTAAAAAAAAAGTTGATGATGGTTTAGGAAAAAAGAAACGTCGACGAAATTTTTTTAAGGGGGGGTTTTTGAGCTTAAAAAATAACCATAAGAAAGGTTTTTGTTTTTCCAATTTTTAAATAAGTAAGAAAAAAAGCGAAACGGTTTGGTTTTTTTGGGATATCTCCGGATTTACGCAGAATTTTAAAACTTTTTTAAAAGGCATATTGTTAGCTTTAAAAAACGTAACTTTTTTAATTTATTTATTTTATCTTCATAAAACACCTTATCAGGGCACACATTTTGTACATTAATTTTTTTTTTTTTTTCTAAAAACAAACGTGTTTTTTTTTTGAAACCAAGTTCCAATGAGCAAGACAATGCCTAAAATAGAAAAATCGTTAACAAGATTTAACCTTTTAATAAGGTTGGGGAAACTAGTAAAAAATTTAACGATATTTTTGGGTTATTAGTCTTAAACCTTTATTATTCCCAAAAAAGGTTTTTAAATTTTTTGGGAAATTTTAGGTTTACTTAAAAAAAAAACAAGAAATAAAATTTCTTTTTCAAATAAGGTAACCAAAGATGGTTAAAAAATTTTAAAAGGTGCCAAAAAAAGGCTTTGTCCTTTCTTTTCTTTTTTGTACTTTGGGAAACCCGACAAAATATTTAAAATAATGTGATTTTTTGGGCAAAGCAAACGTTTTTGAAAAATGCATTTTTTTTTAATTGCTTGCTTGATTCACCCGGATAACCTAATTTGGATAAAAAAAAAAAGGGGGGCATTTTAAATAGTTTTTTAGCACGTTAGAAATATTGAAAAACTTAATGATGTCCACAAGGGGTTTTAAAACCCTGTTCTTTTTGGTGGGGTAAGATAAGATTATCGTTTTAATTCATTGTGTTGTGTCCAACGTTATTATGAAAATGCGATAAAATAATATCAACCTGTTGAATATCGATATTAATGGCGCTAGACATAGTTAATTATAAGGTTTAATCTCTAGCTATAATATTAGTGGTATATGGTGTAGATGATAAATAAAAATTAATATTTAGAAGCTAAAATAGGAAGATATTAAGGTAAATAAATCTACACCCAATAAAGTTTATTTTTATAAATTCGGTTATTCGAATTAACCAATTATAAAATTTCTGATTTACATTCCATGCTTTTATATATACATGGGTTGCTAACTAGAACTATTTTAAACGATATATTTTATTAAAAAATATGTATTTTTATATTTTTGGTACCAAATCTGTGAAACTATACAATTTGGGCCAAGATTTCACTAGGAAAGTCGTGTTATTTAAGATTATGACACCTTTACAATACAGGGTTACATGTATTGGGTTACAACTAAGGGTTGTAACCCAATAACTCTCAAACATTATACATAAAATGGAGAATCATAGAGTTTCATTATGTGGTACATTGTATTTAGGAAAAAGCTTCAAATATCTAGTAAATCAAAACAGAAATCGGTAA
The DNA here is from genome assembly GCA_019359885.1 of Listronotus oregonensis. Taxonomy (NCBI): domain Eukaryota; kingdom Metazoa; phylum Arthropoda; class Insecta; order Coleoptera; family Curculionidae; genus Listronotus; species Listronotus oregonensis. The sequence continues at coordinate 18,393 of JAHBCN010013189.1, forward strand.
ATGTGAAAACTTTTACGCTTTCATTTAACAAAAAAAGGAAATAAAATTCTGCTTTTTCTAAACACGTTAGCTTGTTAACTAGATAAAAACAAAATGTTTAAAATAAAGCTTTGTTTTTATTTTATTTTATTAAACTTTGAAACCTGACTTCAAATATTTACCAATACTTTTATTTTTGTTGTGAGGGCACAAACGTATTTGTTTAAAAGTAATGTTTTAACTGCTACCTGTCGCTTGGTTTATCTGATAAAAAATAATTTGGATACAAAAGAAATTGGGTGGTTTCAGTTACAAATTGCCCTTCAGCCACGTTAGGAATATATAAATGTAAAAGCTTAAGAATGTCTACAAACTGGGTATAAATTATAAGGTTACTTACATAGGTGTAGGTAACATAAGTATATAGATTTTGATCCTGTTGCGCTCCAACATGTCATCACATAAAGACAGTAAAATAATAAAAACCTTTTAGGGCTTAACGTAGTTAATTATGAGGTTAATCTGTGGCTAAAATATTATGTTTATATGGTATAAATGGTAAACAAAAATGAATATTAAAAAGTTATAGTGTTTTTCCTTAATAAAATCGATTTGTTTTGGTAGGTTCTAGTTAGTTACGTTTAATTATTAATTATTAAATTGGTTTGTTATTTTATAGCTAGCAAACCGATTATAAAGCAAAAAGTTGAGATTAGTAGCCTTAAAAGATTTTTTTATATGTTTTTAAATTCTTTCAATTTTTTTTAAAGCTTGCACATCGACTTTGAATTTAATTCTTAACAGCTTTTTTATCATTTATTTTTTTAGATATCATTACAACTAACCTTACTTTTTCTTATTCGTTTTTAATCTTTATAACCATTTTTTCTACCGGCGCTCAGGAGTCGAATGTCAATATGATTTTTAGAGTACTGGATAAGCAGAGGCGATTAACAAATTTTTTTTTAGTAGTTAAAAAAAATAACATATGTGTTCAATTTTTGGTGGTCACTGTGTAAATACAGTATGTAAACTTATTTATCATGTTGTAAACCATGCATTAATACTGCGTTAAAATTTTAGTTTTCTAAATAGGTTTAAATTAGATAATACAAGCCCTACCATAAGTAAACCTATTTTATCAAAGTTAAAGATAGACCGGTGATCCTTTTCCGCAAAAATAAAATATTAATATTTTTACATGTATTCAAAAATATTACACAGCTTAATATAAAATTTATTACAAAGGACTGAATAAACACTTGTTAATAAAGTAATATATTTTTATAATAAATGCAAAAAAATATATTCTTTAGCCAAAGCCATAAGGCTTTGTTTAGTTAGGTCAGTTAAGTAATTACATTTTAAGCCGTTCCAAAATTGTTTCTCCTACGAAGCACTATAGCGTTTTGTTATGGATCACAGGACTTTATGTTGTGTAAATTAAGTCTTCTTGTCGGCTATGTCACATCCATGCTAATTTTCCAATTTTACTCTAATACTAGGTTTACGTTTAATTAAATCAAATCGTAGTTCGTTAATAAGGTATTGTTTATTTTTATGTTCTTTAAGTTTGCACACATCACACATAAAGAGTCAAATTCTAGCCGACACGATTTTTTCAGCCAGAATGATTTACATCATCTAAAAAAAATATAAAATTTGGTGGATGATGCTAAACTATATTAGTAGTAGCTAGTTTTACTAAAAGTCAAAGGATATAGAGGATGAGTCAAAGAACTTAAAAAACTGCTTAAGAGTAAAGTAACCCAATTTCAGAAAAATATAATAAACTGTTAAATAGGAGAGTTATTTAAAATAAAAGTGTATTTTTAAATACTAAGGTATGGCCGCCTATTCATTTTTTTTTTCGAAAATAACTTTTGTGTGATATTTACTTTTATTATTTTGATGTAATATATTTTTTTAAATAACCACAACTAACCACAACCAAATCACTTTTAAATAACTTTTTTTTAATTACCGCGTATTTGTAAGTGGACTTTTTACGCCCTCCGCTGCGACCGCTCGGTTCATTGTGGCTCACACCTTTTTATATTTCTCCCAATAGGATCAGACTTTTAATGAATCCGATACCAGATTGGGAGAGAGTTCTTACTCTCTTACTCGTGTCGCTACCGGACACAAGCACAATATGTGTTCTGATGTGTTCTGGTGTCCCTGTCTCCTGGAGAGTATGACGAGCAGACAGTTAGATCCGTCATGCCCTTCTCTCCCGGTCTAGTGACGTGGGTAGCTACCAGGTCCTTGTTACAGGAACCAGATGTTCTTTCTGGGGCCGCATCTCCGGCCTTACTTTATGAAAACGGTCCTATCCGCTTTCTGTTTAATGACCAGGGAACCCTTTTTCCTATAAAGGCGGTTCTGTCCGCTTCCTGTTTAAATTCAGGGATCCCTTCCTAAGCACCTGTTTGTTTGGGATGGATTAGCCCTTCCCCGTGAGACAGGCACCTTTTGAAACGGATTCACCCGTTTCGGTCGGCGCACCTTTGTCTGCTTGTGACCTTGAGTGGCACCTCTCGAACGGGGTTTTGGGTAACCCCCAATTTCAAGTTTGTTACAACGATTTTTCGCAAAACTTTAAAATTATACAAATAATCGTATTAACAAGGCAAATATTTAACTAATAATAATGTCTATGTAAAAAAGTCCCATTTAATGTAAATATTTTTTTAAAGTTTTAACGAAAAAGTAAATCAGTTGTTCAGTACTACACTATTATTTATTAACTTTTTTATATGAAGATAACTACTAGTTAACTATTTGCTTTGTTAAAATTAATGTTTAGGAAATTTTAGAGTTTTGCTAAATGTCGTTGCAGCAAACCTAATGTTGACGGTTAGCTAAAAAAATATAAATTTAGTTAAATTTTACAAATACGCGTTAATTAAAAAAAAACGTATTTAAAAGTTATTTGGTTGTAGCTTTGTTAAAAAAATATTACATCAAAACAATAAAAATTTTATACGGGGGTATTTTCAAATAAAAAAAAAATATAATATTAAAATAATTAATAATAAGCACTTTCTGATTGTAAACAACTTCTTAGTTTTACATTTTCTTATATTTCATAAAATAGGGATATTTTACTTTTAAGTAGCTTTCAATTGTTTTGACTTGCCTGTATAAAACTTTTAATAAAACTAACTACGGTTAATGTAGTTTGGTATCATGCACCAACTTTTATAAGGAATAAAGATGACGCTGTAAATTAAAAACCGTAACGATTTTTGCATCTGTTTTTTAATCAGTTGATTATTTATGTTAAAGAGTACAAAAAAATATGGAGTTAAAAAAAGTCAAAATTAAAAAAAATACAGGCTTGCAAAGTAGAGACTCAAAAAAAGCTGCCCCCTGGTTGACCCGATTTTACCCTCCTTGATCCGGAAAAATATTATTGGTTATATCTTAAATAGTAGCAATGTAGTTTTTGTTTAACGACAGCTTTTTTGATTTTTTTCTTTTTTATTTAAAAAAAATTAACGCTAAGAAAACAAGGAATAAAAATTGCTTTTCTTTTACATAGCCCCCATTTTGCGATTTTTCATGCAAATCGCTCTAGTCAATAGAAAACTACATTCCTACTCTTTTAAAAATAGCTTAGATTTTTCTTCAGATCATCAAGGATGGTGGAATCGTATCAACCAGGGGGCAGCTTTTTTTTTAATCTCTACTTTGCGGACCTGTACTTTTTTGAATTTTGACTCTCTTTTACTTTTTTTTTGTATTCTTTAAACCTAAATAAATAACTGATGGTAAAAATCTTTACCGTTTTTATTTACAGCGTTTAAAAAAAATAAAATATGGCCCTCTAGACTAGAATACCCTCTTAAGGTGATAAATTTGGAAATATTTTGGTAACTTGTACCATAATTATTTAAAAATAAAAGACTACCTTTATAGTGGTAAGCTTATTTTTTTATACTCCTAACCAAAAATATATTTTGTAATTTACTAAGAGTTTTTAAAAATACTTTTGTAAGTAGGTGTAGAGTCTTAAATAAAAATTCCTACTGTTGACGTGCGTATTGATTTGTATATCTGCAGAGTAAATACTATTTTAAAATTGGATTTTTAAAAGCAACCCAATTAATATATTTTACAAAAAGTTAAAAGCTTCCTGCGTTTTTTTTTTTGTAATATATACCATAATTACAGTTTGCGTATGCCACGTGGAGGTCTAATAAAAGATAATGTTTTTATATAACCTGACTTCACCTTTTAGCAAAATATAATTTTAGTTTATTGCATTTTCTTCAGAAAATACTAGTTTTTAGTGTTTTTCGCTGATATGACTATTATTAAAGCCCAATATACTTCTAAAATATTTTTAGGCGCGGTAAAAATAAAAATACTTTGATTTAAATTTAAAGAATATTTACTGTTATGAATTGATTTTGCATTAGCTGATAAATTAGTATTCGGGAAGCGCATACGTGAATTCGTAATGTATTCATTGATCGAGTGGTTTTCATTTTACCTATACGGGCCTTGAATTTTAAATTTTGCAAATGAGTTACGTTTAATATCAAAATAAAATATCGTGGTAAATAGGTTTAATAATAATCAATATATTAAATTATTATACTTTTTTAGAACCGATATACCTGTTTTCTTTGTATCGTGAACATCAGGAATAATATCCCATTTGTCCCTATACCCTAATGTTAGGCTAGGATTGCTTTTAAAATTCATATAACCATAAAGTAATATTTTGGTTAGGTTTTAAATTTATTAAGCAAGGTTTTAAAATGCTTATTTAAATTTTAAATAAAAGTTACCCTGTAGTAAAAAACTTCAAATTTTTCTTAACCTTAACAAGTTTAGATTTAAATCACTATATAAAAAAATCATCAAAAATTACACAGTCAAAAAAGTGGTGTGTTTTGGGTGTCGGACTTAGATTTTCGGGCGTATTTTTTTCCGCTAAACACGAATCTAAACTTAAAATTGGGGGTCAAATAGCAAAAAATCGAGAAAACCCCGAAAAACCGATAAAAATCACGAGCTAGTATTTTCTTCTGTATGATATTATTATCTTGCGGTTTCTACTTGTTTTTCTCTTTGTAATATCCAAGCGTTAATTGCAAATACATTAATTCAATACTTATTGTGTCTTATTTAAGTCTCACATTGACGACACTTTGTCTTTGACCAAAAATAAGGAATCGGTAAATTAAATCGGTACATTTACCGGCAGAAACCTGTTACCACGGAATGTTTGGACTATGACTGTATAAACTATAGGAAACAATTTTATAAAACAAAAAATATGGCTTTGCAAATTGTCTGTAAAAAAAGTTATTTGAACATTTTTGATGATAAGATAAAGGAGATATAAACTAAAATGTAATTTTGACAAAAATTTTAGTCCATTTTAGATTTTTGGGTTTTTCTTTATTATAAATCATTTATTTTGTACATTTGAATCTGAAATCACTAAAATTTTGCACAATTAATTTTGAAATAAAAAAAATAATTTTAAAATTTTTCCAGCTTAAAAAAATCCTGAAAATTTGGTGTTTTGATTCTAACTCGAAAAATATTGCATTTAGACAAAAAGGTTATTAAACCTAAATTAAAGGTCTTATAAAAATACATAGTTTATGTTGTATAAAGTATCGTGTATCTTTTATAGTTTTTAAGATATTGGCGTTTTTAATTAAAAATAAAATTTTAATACCTGAAATTACGCCTTTTCTCAATTTTCTGCTGTTTGAACCCCAATTTTAACTTTAGATTCGAGTTCAGAAGAAAAAAATACGCCAGAAAAACTTAGTCCGGCACTCAGCACACACCACTTTTTTTGTGGACCTGTGTTATTTTATTTCTAGTTACCTAAACTTTTTTTAATTTACTCAAACAATAATCTAATCTTTAGGCAAAAGCACTAAAAAATTGTAATTAATAAAATTAGGTAGGTTTGCAAGTATTCGAAGCCGCTTTAATAGTGTGTACGATACGATATTAAGCAGATTAATCTGTATCCATTGTAATAAAAAAATTAAAATAAATATTTAATCAATTAAATTTAATTTCAAAAATTTATTAAAGAGCATACAAAAACAAAAAATTGTTAAAATTCATAACGTCAATCTAAACCCGTAAAATGTTAGCATATATTTTTACCATATAGGATACACGGATTTTAAAAGATTAGAACCACCCGTATAAATATACCCACAATTTACGAACTTTTTGTATGAACCTAAAGGTTAATGATCTGGACCGTTTTATATTTTTTATTTAATGTTACAAAAAATATATTGCCGAATTTCTTAATCCTATTATTATTTAAATTATTTTACGAATTTATTTATTATTACGTTATCATGTTTCGTTATCAAGAGCAATTCATATGATAATTTCAGAATTTGAAGCTGATGGGAAAAACCGCAACTAGAGGATCACTGAATACATCATGGCGCCGCGCTTGTGCCTTCAGAATACTAACGAAGCTTATGTAGGAAGCCAATGATACAAGGAAATGATTATTAGATTTCTATAAAAGCCTATGTTGCTGTTCTGGAGAATATGTTCAAAAAATGCAAAGAGGGTTTTGCTGACGAATATATTTTTCCCTACGTGTTTTTAGGTATTGAAAAAAACTGGTTAGGTAATTTTTTTTAAGAAAACGGAAAGAATTCTAAAAAAGAAAATTAAAAAATGATTGGAAAAAATTGACTTAAGGTTTTATTGAACACTGGTTGTAATAAATAAGGTATTTAAATTT
>JAHBCN010013190.1:0-24906 GCA_019359885.1 Listronotus oregonensis
AAATTTTTTATCAGAAACTAACGACCGATTTTATGTTGTAAAATGTTTTACCTTTTCTTTTAACATTCTTAAATAAAAATGTAATTTTGGGCTGAGCATGAATAGGTCTGCCAACACCTATATTGCAAAAGCCAAACAAAAACTTAACAAAAAACCCGGACCTTTGGACAAAATTTGAAATACTGAAAGAATTTGGTGGGTATTTTTTTTAAATTATCTCTTCTATTTCGGCGGTAATAGTAATAAAGTAGTAAGCATTTTTTTTTTATTTTTTTTCAGGTACCAAATATATATATATATATATATATATATATATATATATATATATATATATATATATATATATATATATATATATATATATATATATATATATATATATATATATATATATATATATATATATATATATATAGTATATATATATATATATATATATATATATATATATATATATATATATATATATATATATATATATATATATATTTTAAATATTTAATAATTAACCGTAACATATAAATATTTATATTTATATGTTACGGTTTATGTAATAAAGTGGTTATTATGTATATTCATCGGTGAATATCAAATATTTAAAAAACTGAACGAAAACTATCCAAAACTTACCACAACTAACCAAAATTATTATTTTTAACCAGAACGCACCAAAGTTGTAAGTTTTGGTTAGTTTTTGTTCAGTTTTTTTTTTATTTTTGACATACACCGAAGAATATACATAAGAACTACTTTATTACATGAACCGTAACGTAGATTTAAAAAAAAACCTTTGTTACGGCCCGCGGATACTCTTTCCACTAGGACAAATCCGGGGAATCCCGGACGGATAGCAGGCCTAACTTAAGCAATATTTCATACTGAAAATAATTAACGCTTGCTTACCCCAATAGATCCAGGACTTTTATTACTGCTTGTCACACTCATGTTTAAAAAAATCTTTAAAACATGTTAAACATCTCTTGTCACCTTTGCACAGCTATTTTCTTATACCGCATTTTATTTTAGGTGCCAGAAAATGTCGGTTCTTTTTAACCGGAAATAGTTAAGTGTGTGCGGACGGATGCATTGCGACAAAGGTTAACATTGAAACTTTGCCTTTTTTTGGTAGTGTAAATTGAAGTTGCCAACTATGCTCATTGGCTCTTTAAGATGCCAAACTCCGCCCCGAAGGATGTTAGCTAAGGTCCTTGGCAAATTTTGGCGAAAATCGATGAATACTTTTCTCTTTGTTACCGGTGTGATTACAAAATTACTGATATGGATAAACTAGTTACGGTATATATGTACTGGAACAACTATTCTTTTTTACTTTGTAGGATCTAAAACTTAATAAGGCCTAATATTTTTTTAATTAATTGTAGAACTTCATGGTGTCCCTAATTGGTAATTAGTGTGTTAATATCTTGCCCATACACAATTTGAAAACTTGATAAAAAAAAGTTCTAAAAATTAATTTAGATATTTTTTGTGTTTCTCTGTTTTCAAGATGGTGACAAAAAAAATTTTTAAAAATAATTTTTGACTCCTTAGTTTTTTTACGTAACTTTACATTGAAAATGTAGTTCGATATGACTAACACTTTTCTTTATAAATTTGGCACTTCTTAATTTAATTTCGATGTTTTATTTCTTCCAACTCATTTCTTTACATGAAAAAACGGATTTGTTATTTATAGCAAAGGTACTCCTTTAAAAAGTGTCAGGTTTAAGTTGTAAATCACTCTGTATAATATTGAGAGTTTACGTGCACTGTAAAAGTCAGAACTTTTTCCTTTACCCGTAATAAGTTTTAAGAAAAAAATATTTAATTAAATAAAGAAACAAAACCCTGAATTTTAATTTTTAAGTAATTATTTTAAAATTTTACAAACAGTAATATTTTTAAGGAACAATTTGTGCATAAGTTTCTGCCTCCCAAGTGCTTTATGTCAATGAGACCTTTTTCCAAATTGGATAATAAAGTTGTTCCTTTAAAAACTTACGTTAATCCAGGGTTTGGAAATTCTTTATAGGCGGCAATTTTGAAGGGCATTTTGCCAAAACTGTTTAATTTGACTGCTATTCAAACCAATTTTTTTTCTCATACACTGTTTTATTTATTTTAAAACTGTTTAACAATGATATAAACCAGTCAGTATAATTGCTTTCTAGATATGGATATTAACCAACACTGGTTTGATACTGGCAACAGCGCAGTGATCACATAACTTTTTGAGATAGAACGATTCAAAGTGTCGTTTGAGACGCGGATTATATAATAACGTTGACAAAGGTAGTCTCTAAAAAAGAGCATAAAGGCGGCAAACTTAATTCGCCGGCCTAATTTTGGTCGGTTTAACAATGCAAGGTTTTGAGCTATAAAGGTGTTTTTTAATAAAAAATACCATTCACATGTTTATATAAAGAGTAAAATAAATCCTGGGATTTTAAAAATATGTTTTTTGTGTATAAAGCATAGGCAAAACGTTAATTGTTCACTTTATGGTACTTCAAATAAAAAAATAATATTTTTTAAATCATGATAAATACTCTTGTTTATACCCATGCAATTTATTAATATTACAATAACAATAAAATCTTGGACTTCCATTGTCTTTATTTGTTATTTGTTACACAACGTTTCGGTTAGTGATGCATCTTCAACCGTTTTCAAGTCTTAACTAAAAACTGTTTTTAAAAGCTACGACTTATATACCATCTCTTGTTCACCGAATCTTGACCGACTTTTTACGGTTCAGCAACGGCTGCCAGATATTCGGAATATCGATACTAGATTTGCTTAATACATTTTGGTTGTTTACAATTTTTACAGCCTTTTTAAATTTTCTTTTCTTTTAGTGGGTTTCTTTATGAATAGTTTTTGCTTCCGACCATTGTAGGCGGTGTTGTTTTGACCACAAACCCTGATTTCAACATTTCACCTCGTTCCGTATATTTTTTGTGTTCTCAGACCCTAACTTCGAGTGGTCTTTTTGTTTTCCCGATGTATACCTCACCACATTCACAGGGAATTTGCAGATACAGTCATTATTTGAAACTTTGTTCTCTGGTCTCGTCTTAGTAAGAATGCTTCTTAGAGTAGTTTGTGATTTAAATGCCGTTTTAATATTATACTTATTTGCGATCCTGCGGATCTTTTCCAAAGTTACTTTAATATATGGAATTGTCATAAATATTTGGTCATGTGAAGTCTCGTTTGAGTTACAGATTTTTGTCGTATTTTGATATTTTTCAAATGTTTGCTTTGCCAGTCTCTCACTGTACCGTTCTGCTTGAGATTCCTAGTTATGTTACCTATTGCCTTTTGCAGGGATTTTTTACTGTTACATAAGGTCACTGCACGATTATATAAAGTACGTAGGACCTCCTGTTTTGTTGATGTGATTAGAATTCTGGTGTAAATATTGGCCAGTGTGGGTAGGTTTTCTGTATACCGAGGTTTGAATATGTCCATCATTTTGCTTGACTAGAACGCCGAGAGAAGGTAGGGCCGAATTGTGCTCCTTCTTTATTGTGAATTTAATGCAAGGTGGAAGACAATTTAGATGTTTTAAGAAATCATCAAGTTCTTCGTCATTACCTGTCCATACAATAAAAGTATCGTCAATATATCTTAGCCAAACTTTTGATTTAATTGGTGCAGTTTTTATTGCGTATTCCTCAAACCATTCCATATAAATATTTGCTACCACTGGGGGAAGCGACGAACCCATGGGAAGTCCATCATCCTGCGCGTAGTACTCATCTTTCACCTGAAAATAGGAACTACGGAGGCAAACCTTCAACAAATCCATCACTCCATCCAGCGGCAGGGTGGTGCGTTCTACTAGTGTTTTATCTTCGCTAAGCTTGACTCGGATAATGTTCAACGAGTTTAAGGAAATGTTATTATTGTAACTTGTGATCTTTTAATTAATCAATTTCTAGACGTTTATTGCACAGTTAATCGATCTGTTAAAACTATTTCTCGAGAAATTAAAAAAAAATAGATCGGAGCTTTTAAAATTTTACCGTAACAATGATAAATAATTATTTTTTGTGTCACAAAAGTTAACCTATGGACAAAACAAATCTTTATCTGAAACATTATTAAGTATTTTAATGTTAGGCGTGCATCAAAATTATTATTTTCCCTATTATGTTATGAGACCTTCACTTCTAAATGGCTGTGTTTGACTTAAGTTTTGGTTTGTGTGTCCTGTAGCTAACCCCACTTCGATATCTATTTTATTTGCACTTACGTTATAATATCCAGTGTTGTGCTGGAGATAAATAGTATAACCTATAAATACGACACCGCATCTACATATTTCAAGACCTTAAGACTCCATTGATACAAACCAACCAATTTCTAGGGGTTTTGGGATGTCCATGCATGCTATATTTGCATTGATCAAGTATTTGTCAGCACAAATATAGAATAGAAAATTATTAAAAAACACTACTGTATAATTTTTTTTTGTGTAATGTCCTTAGTAAAGAAAAAAAAAATTATAAATTACAAAAGACCTTCAAAACCACGCCCAACTTTAACTGTTATGTGTTTCATAAATATTAATCATTTTCTTACAGTTTTATTGGGTTTTCTATATATTTATATTTTTGGTTTAGTTAATATTCAGTAAATCCTAGACGTTCTGCTCTATTTTTTTCTTTCCGCTTTTTGTTAAAAACTGTAAAGTCATGTTTACTTCTCCATTTAGGTTAGGATAAAATATTACTTTTCCATTATTAATGGAAGATCGATTTCCTTCTAGTACGTTAAAAGATATTGGATTTAAAAAAGAGAGTTCATAAAATAAAGTGGTTGTGTCTTGTGTCTGCTTTGAATAATATACCCAATTTTTGCATATTTGACTTATTAAAGTGAAGGATACAACTAAATATATGCCTTACTGGACACCTACAATAATTTTATTTTAATTTATAAATTTACTTTACGAGAAAAAATTTGCGACTTTGAGTACATAAATAATAATTAGGATACTTTCCTTTTGACCTACTTTAAAATAATTTCCCTATCAGCCATTTTCCATAATACATAAATCTGAAACTTTATTAGCCAACTCGAATGTTGCCATGTCTTCATACCGTGTTTTTAAGAGTCATAAAACCTTCTTTATGAGTTTACCTAGCCACTTCGGCTCCATCCATATTGATTGATTTGAAATATATGAAAAGTGATAAACCTCTTTTAGCGACATCTATAAGGAAAATTCTTTCTCAAGATCGTTTGTTTACTGCAATATTCGAGGGTATTGATTCTATAATTTTATACTAATTTATTGTAATTTCACGGTTTGAAACTTTTATACTAATATTAACAAATTTCGTTACTTAAAACGAAAATTTCTAAAAAATATTGCATTTTTCAGACATTCGTTAGGACGTATACATTTGAATGTTTGTTTAGTAATAGTGAGATTTTATAAAATAAGTTATTATTGTTATAGTAATAGGTTAAAAAAAGTGAAAGTTTAGTGAAATTATTAATTTTTTTTCGGATATTTTATATTTAAACGTTTATCCGGTGAATAAGTGGATTTATTTTTTTTTCACTTTTAAACAATTTATATTGAGGAAGCTGTTTTGTCAGAGACATATATCATTTCTTTTCAATCATCAATTATTTGTGATAATGAAATTGTAGTTTCTAAAAGTAAATTTAATTAAAAAAGAATGAACAAAAAAGCAAATTTGCAAAATGACCGTTATTGTTCAAAATATATAAATTCTAAATTTTATAAGCAAACTTGAATATTGTCCTTAATTTATATTGTGAGGATTAATAAAAGCTTTCCTGTCTCTATTTAAAATTAGCGTTAATAAATCTATCACCAGTTTTGCTGGTGTCTTGTAAACTTCTTAATCAAAAGCGCCTTACAAAAGAGAAAGACACCTATTTAAATCTGGTGAACGTGGTGGCCATTTTACTGATGCATCATCCCAATCTATCGGTTGGGGTATTAGGGTCAAGTGTTTACAAAAACAATTCTAATTGCATTAAAAGAGTTCGCAATATTCACATTTTTTTTTAAATTTTTGTTTATTAGAGACGTTATAGAAGACGAGAGGAGAGTTTACCAATAAATACGCCGTCTAAATAAAATTTAAAGCAAAGAATTTTATGGAAAAATCTTCGTTGGGTATACGCAAAAAGAAATTTTATACAATGGGACCGCTTCTGTTCTGGTCCCGGGGTATAGAAACTGAGACTGCTCTGTGAACTAGCAGATTGCTTAAAACAAAAAAAACCTCAAAAAAAAATCAAATACTTATCAACGTTTCGGTGGCACATTTGCCATCGTTTTCAAATTTTCAATAACAAATATATCAGTAACAACAGGTTAATGTCACGTATGACATTACGTTAAAAAAAATGTCTCACAATATCTATAATTTTATCAAAATTTTACCAACCTTAATTTTAAATATTATTCAACTTTCAGTTAAATTTTCCCACCCTTAATTTTTTCTTGAAAACGGTGGCAAACTTGCCATCGAAACGTAGGTAAGACTTAGAATTCTTGATGGTATTTTTAAGGATTTTTTTATATTCTGTTTTAGGCGATCTGCTAGTTTAAAGGGCTCAGTAGTACTGAACAGGCTCAGTCTCGATAACCCGGGACCTAGACCGAAGCGGTCCCATTAAATGAAATTTCTGTGTCCATAAATAAATCCGCCATGACAATACAAAACATATCTACAGTCACAAAGAAGGTTGCATAATGTTACTATAGCATATAGAAATATGACTCTACTTCTTATACAGCTTAAATGAGCTTGCATAATGTTGTTCACATTTACTATATAGTATTTTGTTAAAGCTGATTTTAATTATAGATGGACTAATTTGGTTTTATTAAACTCTATAAGCGTTTTGTCAAATAAAGACGTTTTAAGTGGCCAAGGCGATGGCAGAACATTGAAAAACAACTGTTTAAATTTTCTTGGTACCTTGTTACCCGTATGTAATATTGTCTGATCTTTTCTTGTTAACAAACATCCCTTTATATCTAAAGGAAAACGCGTTAACATACACTGGATAAGTATCATCAGCAGCAACAGAAATAGCGTAAGAAAGATATAAATACCTTCATCTCTAATTTAGCTTTATCTGTCACATCATCTTAAATGTACCCAACTATAAACGAATTTCTGCATTGTTTAATAGAGCATACATTTTTACCATAATGAATACAATGATAAATAACAACATACAGTTTTGTTATACTCTTTTATAGGTATCAATTTTAAGGTGTTTCTCTGTTTCTTGACAAAATGGTGAAGTTGAATATGAATTGTTTTCAATCCGGGAGTATTTCCGTTTATCATTTGTATTCCTTGCAGAATTTTGCAGACGTTTCGCCAAGATCGCACTTGGCATTTTCAATGCTGTCTAAATGGTATCAGAAGATTGATTGTCAATCATCTGACACCAAATGCGGATATGTAATTATTTTACTTTTATATGTAAATAGAAACTGCGTTAAAATTTTATTTTAATTGTTTTTCGTCTCAATGTAGTTTTGATGCCTATATGTGACACATCAAATTAAAAGGTAGTATTGATTTTTTAGTACTTAAACAAACTCCAATATGGAGTTTATAGAAAAAAGCTGAAAATTGTTTACCAAATTGAAAAAAAGTAGCTTAAAAAATGTTTAGATTTAAAAGAAAATAGCAAATAAAAAGGCAAAACATATTTTTTAAAATGTAACATTTCATTTTTGAAGTACCTATAAAGAAAGCCGAGAGGTCTAAAAACTGTCAGCATAATTTACTATAAAAATTGTTTAAAATTTTTTTCATTTTACTAATTTACTTCAGAGATGGTAATACTTGCATCACCAAATGGGTACAAACTGGATACAATTTTCATAACATTAGATTCTTGGGAAACAACAAAAGATGCCATTTAAGATAAACATATAAAACTTGAAGCGATTGTGCGGGGTAAAATAACTGTTTACTCCCTTAAGACCCTTATTAAACCAAGAAGTCGATAAAAGAAGTTGTTTCGGAGAGACACAGATTGTTGTTGTCTAGATCTGATTTTACCATAGACATACATAGGTAAAAATACATTTTTAGTTAATATTTATTATTATTGTCCATTAAAAGTATATTTATTCTAAATCATAATTAAAATCCTATTGCAAATATGCGTCTTAGTAAAAAACAATTGATGCGAATAAAAATATAATTAATTTCTTTCAGCTGATTAACTTACATATTAGCGAAAGACTGGTTGGTTTGACGACAGAAAAAATCTTCAAGTTCACCACAGTTAGTTCATTTTTAATTTTAGTTTTGGTTAGATCCCATCAAGTAATTTGATTATCTGTTCGTGATAATTTTTAAGAAATTGGAAAATGCGAAGAAATAAATGAGAGTGCAGAAGCCGTGGAAATACCCCTAGGACAGGTTTTCTGCAGCTGCTCTTTTTCCGTCGGTAGTCAAGAGACTGATGCATTATAGTAAAAGAGGATTATTATTAATGCTTATAATAGTGAAAGACAGTGTACAGGTAAAAGAAAATAAATAATTTTTTACTCGAAATCCAAGCTTTCAGGGAGCTGCATTTAAAGTCATTCTGGAAAGTAACGCCTTACTTTAATGGGAATCTTTGTTTAGACAAACTAACTGGGAGTGTGTTTATATTATTATTTTATTTGTTGAATTATTTAAAAATTACACAGGCCCACAAAATAAAATAAGTGGTGTATGCTGGTTGTCAAACTAGGATTATCTGGCGTATTTTTTTTTCGCTGAAGACGAATCTGAAGTAAAAATTGGGGGTCAAAAAGCAAATAAAGGTACGTTTCCTATGGGACGGCTGACGCAAACGGCTGACGCCAGTACACCCATTTCCTATGAAGTGTAGACGCGAGTGATTTGTTGTCAAAAAAGTACAGGTTTCTAAAAAAATGTGCGAAAACAAAAAGAAGAAATTGAGGACGAAGAAATTTTACTAAAAAGCATGTGCAAAGAAAATGAACAAGTTCATACATTATTTAAAACCAGAACTGATAAAGGCTTTTTTTAAACTTTAATAAATAGACATTTATTGAAAGATGAGGAGAACTTTAGGCAATTTTTTAGCTTAAATAATGCTTAGTTTAATTATATACTGGACGGCGGCTGATGCTTGACTGCCTCGAGAGGGGTAGGGCCGCGGAGTCTATAGCCGCCAGCGGTTGACGCTTGCGTCTGACGCTCGAAAAGAAACGGATAAATGAATTGTCACATCAGCAGTACTAGGCGTCAGACGCTGTGCGGCAGCCGCGTGCGTCAGCCGCCCCATAGGAAACGCACTTTAATTTCAAATATTAACGATTTTTTTTAATTTACAATGTCAATATTTTAAAAACTATAAAAGATACACGTAACTTTTTATGACATAAATAATACATTTTTAAAAGGCCTCTTATTTAAGTTGTTAAACCTTTTTTCTAAATGCAATATTTTTCGAGTTATAATCAAAAACCGAATTTTCAGGATTTTTTAAAGATAAACCTTTGGAAAAAAAAATAAAAATAACCTTTTTTTTATTTTTCTTTAAATTCTAGGTGATTTGGGATTCAAACAAATAAAATAAACGATCTATTGTTGGAAAAAAAAAACAAAAACTACTTTAATATTTACATTTTTGTTTATATCTCCTTTAATATTTATCTAATTTAAAATGTTTATATACCTTTTTTATAGATAATTTATAAATCTCCCTTTTTTATTTTATGAAATTTCTTGTATCTCTTATAGTTTATATAGTCGTAGTCTAAAAATTCTGTGGTAGCAGGTTTCTGCCGGTAAATGTACCGTGTCGGTTTTTTGGGATTTTCTCGATTTTTTTCTGTTTGACCCTCCAACTTTGACTTGACACTTATTTTTTTTGTGGACTTGTGTTATTGTTTTCAGTATATGCTTTATTATTCGTCAATTTTGTAATAAATAAGGATCTCAGTAAATAAATTATACTCCTAACACAGGCTAAATACATTATTTTATCAAATCTCAAAACTTTTCTTTAATTAGGCCTTATACAAAACAACAACACTTAAAATAACCAAGCTGGGCAAAACTTTTTTATAACCTCTGAAAACTTTATTGTATTCAGGCTCGAGAAATACAGATGTGTTGCCAGCCATCGCGACGCCATTAGTCCTCGTTCAAGAGGTCGTCTATCCTGCGGGAACGTCCCGCCGGCTCCATTTCCTTGTACAGGAATCCTGGAGCCAGACATAAGCTTTAATGGCTTGTTGAGTCATTAGCGCAGAAAAAGGAAAATATTTTTTCATGAATGTGCTTATTATATCTATATGGCGTATCTTTAGTTTTAAAATCATGTTAAAAATGTATATTTATAATGTTGGTCAAAATTTAGGATATTGATCTTGATCAAAATTTAGGATGTTAGTACATATTTGTAGTGTCCCAACTTCTAAAGTAATGTGTCTTTAAATCTCTTTAGGTAAATGCTTGGTAAGCTACTTGGTTGTAACTTTATTATTATCAAGGCGAAATTACCAAACAGCTAAGTTATTTTATATTTATTGGTTAACTACACTGGTTTTTAATTTTTTAAATCTCCATTATTAAACTGATATTTATTTCTAGACGTCTTTAACAAAATATAGTATATACTTACTTGATAATTTATACTGTGGGGTACAGAAGAATAATAAATTTAAAAAAAATGTAAAAGAAGTTAATCAAACTTACTAATTAATTAATTAAGTACGCTGTTATAATTAATATTATTTTTTAGAAACAAAATATACATTTTACTTAATGTATAAGCTAAAAAAAGAACATCTGTGTAAGTTTAGTGCTTGGGTAGGTCTAAATATATTTCTTAACCTTTAAAAGTATGATGCGCCGGTATTAAATATTTTATTCCTAAATGTCTGACATTTTAAATTTAAGCACCGTGTAAAAAGCAAATATATTACCGTTTTTTTTATACTAATAAAAACGAAAATTGACTTTGCCTCTTAGGGTTTTTATTACTAAAACAATTTATTATAAAGGTTTATTTACCTTTATGTAAATAAATAAAATACTTTTTTATTACGAGGTAATTTTTTTGTTAGTTTAAATTATTTAACACTGTGTTAATTATTTTAAACAAATTTTTATTACTTTAACAAGGTTTTTTTATTATTATTGATTAGTTACAAATATTTTTTTAGGTTCTAATATTTATTAACCCTTAAAAATGTTTTAATGCAACCAGCGTTAGCCTCTGCTCCATATTAGAGGCAAAAAAGTCGTCTTTCTAACCTAATAAATCTAAACATACATGCTGTATTAAATTTTATATGGCATTTTTTTATTATGTCCCGTACTGCCAGTATCTCAAGAATTATTTAAACTTTTATAATAATAAAAGAATAATCCCCCTGTCAAAGATATAAGTGGGCTTTTCTAGCTAATTTTTCTAGGTAAGTAAAACCTTAGAACTTAGACCGATTGTAAAAATATTTTAGCGTCAGTGGTAAATCTTTCTCTTAAAGTGTTTAAAACATTTAAATAATTACTTACCGTCTGATGTTTATTCTCAGATCCATGCACAGAATGCAAGTTAATAAATTGTGGGGGTACAGGCCTTCGTTCCTCTTTAGAAGGGGATTTTTCAAATGGAGACCTGTCTTCGGGGATGGCTTTCCTTACGTGGACTTCCTCGTTTACATAATAGTATTCCTTTTTTCTCCGAATACACTTCCTCTTCATGTTGATGATCCTTGTGGTGTTCTTTTTCGTCGTGGTATTCATGGTGCTCACGTTCGAAGGTATCATCTACATGACCATGGAAGTCTCTAAAAATATTTTATATTTTCGTTTAAAAAATTCTGCTATGACATATGACTTAGGAATATTTATTTATATTTTTGAAGTTTTGTGATCTTTTTCAGTTTGTTTGAAATAATTAAAAAAAAAAAGCAACTCAAAATTAAAGAGATATTGTATTATGAATATTATAAACCTAATTAATTATGCTGTTACTTAAAATACATACGAATTCGTATTTACTAAAATGTATCGAAAAGATTAAAAACTTTCATTAAGAAAATTAAAATTGTATGTCATATCTCTTTTGTTTGAATTTAAATCATTCTCTTAAACATTTTTTAGGATTCTACGAAAAAAAAGTATACAAGATGGATATTTGGCACTTTTTTTATATGAATTTTAATGCATATTTAATATATGCCACAAATATGAACAGCTAATAATTAAGTAAAACACTAGCTGGCCTAAATTTAATAATAACGCAGGTCCACAAAATAAAAAAGTGGCTTGTGCTGGGTGCCGAACTAAGATTTTCTGGCGTATTTTTTTGCTAAATACGAATCCAAAGTCAAAATTAGGGGTCAGACAGCAAGAAAACGAGAAAAACCCAAAAAACCGATACGGTACATTTACCGGCAGAAACCTGCTACCACGGAATGTTTGGACTATGACTAATAAACTATAAAAAATACAAAAAAATTTATTAAACAAAAAATAGAGCTTTCTAAATTGTCTATATAAAAGTTATTTAAACATTTTTTATAAAATAAATAATAAAGGAGATATAAACAAAAATGTAATTTTGACAAAAAATTTCAGTCCAAAATAGGAAAAAGATTTTTTTTCATTAATTTAATTTTTGTTTTTTTTTCATTATAAATCATTTATTTTATTTATTTGATTTCCAAATCATTTAAAATTTGCAAAACAACTCCAAAAATTAAAAAAAAAATGCGATTTTTTAATTATAAATATTGCATGTAGACAAAAAGCTTATATAACTTAAATTTAAAGTCTTGTTAAAATATATGGTTTATATTATATAAAATTTTCGTGCATTTTTAATAGTTTTTGAGATATTGACGTTTGACACTAAAAAAAATCGTTAATATCTGAAATTACGCCTTTTCTCGATTTTTTTGCTGTTTGACCTCCAATTTTGACTTCAGGTTCGTGCTCAGTGGAAATAAATATGCCAGAAAATCTTAATCCGTCACCCAGCACACACAACTTTTTTTGTGGACCTCTGTAATTGCTAGAAATTCTTATTAATGATGATCCACTGAAAAAGCTGCAGATTTTAAAATAATAATATACCCTGTTTTAAAAACCTTATAAATTAAATAAAACTTGTGTGTTTTAATTTCTAAGTAAATACATTTAGTTTGTTACAGGTTCGTGCGGTACTTAAACTACTTTAGGCAGTTAAACAACCAAAACTTACGTAGATATTTATAAAAAGCATTATTTATTGGTGCAGCATATTTTTTTTTTCAATTTTTTTAACATATTCTGTGGGTTTTACTGTTTATAGACATCTAAATCTATGTCACTATATGCCAACTATTGAGTGGGTGTATATTTTTTTATGTGAATTATATTTTGAATAGCTCTTACATACCTAATAATTTTAATATTTTTAACATGTGTTAGATTTTTGATATTATCATTTTAACAAACATTGCCTATCGTTTTTAATTATTTGTCTGACCTATGATATCTCCTGGCAGTGACCAAACAAAACTTATAAAGCAAGTACCATGTATACCAAAACAATGCATTTTTTAAAAAAATTTAGAAGGTAATACCTTATTCTCTCATTCCTAATTTTAAGGGGCAATTTATGTTCTAGAAATTTACAGCAATAACTCAATCCAATGCTGCAGTAGCACATTGCCTCTCTATTTCCTCTAAATCCCTAATACAAACCTATGAATTCCTTGGGAATCGATAAAATGCAGTTGATAAGTATGCGGAATGCCGTGGGAATCCAAATAGCGCCCGGAATCCCTCTTGTGTTCATGTTCGGGTTGTTCCTCGTGATGATGGCTGGGCGTTGCAGGTAATACAGGATAGTGTTGGGGAGAATGTCCTGAAATAAGAAAAATGTATTACGTCAGTAATATTATAAATTTTAATGTTTTATTAATATTTTTTTTTTATTCTTTTTTTTTAAATACGTTATATGACATAGAAATACTGCACGGCAAGATACAATGTGCTAATTTTACATCTTTCCAATACCACTCTAAAATATTCTGTAGTCTTTATTTAGGAAAATTATACCTCGTTTTGCTATCAAAAATAATTATCAAAAGAAAAGAATTTTAATTCTACCTATAACGCCAGTACTCCCAGAAATTCGATAATTCCAATTTTACTTAATAATATTTGTACTATATAGGACTCTTCAGAAACTGTATTACTGTTAATAATTCTTTTTGATTTTTATTTAATAAAAAGAGATAAAACATAATTAACTGTTTATAGACTTAGATTGAACATATATTAGAAATATATGCACAAAGTCGTTTAGGATTTCTTCATTTTGCATTTTTTAACCTATTTTATCCTCCCATTCTGTTAACGCTACTTAAACAGCGAAACATGCAGATACTGCATTTCACGGTACTTTTTAGACACGGTAGTGCCGACACGGACGTCTGGTAATGTCATCTAGATGGGACCTACAGCTTAACTTGAGTTATTATATAAAAAAGTCAACCAGCTTTGACCGGTAGAGTTATGATGTTAATAAATCGTAAAAGTCACTAGAGCCTCTTAACCTTTGTATTTATATATATACAGGGTAAGTCTGTGAAGTGAGACCCCCAGTTTATTGCTTTAAATATTCAAATTGGAAAAAAAAGTTTTATACAAAAATATTTGGGTTTCTGCTACTCTATATTTTGCGAGCAACGTTATGTACACAGGGTGTATCAAAAAGTCCGAACAAGAACAAAGTTAATTTTTTTAAATGGCTCCCTATATTTTTTGTTACATTTTTGTTTTCTGCATAAAATTCTATATATTTTTTTATTCAGCATATCATATCCCTATATTCAAGTGTTTACGAGATATTGGCATTTAAATAAAAATTTAGAAGGGAAAAATCCGCTCATCCTTTAATGTTGTTTTACGTTTCTATGGCTTCAGCGGTTTTTTATGAGTTGCATAATAACCATATATGCTATAGAGATTTATAAAAGTGTGAAAATTACAGTTTTATTAATTTGTAAAAAAAATTGTTTTAATCGTTTTTTTTTCTTGTTTAAGGTTTTACCTATTTCTACTCGTCATGTGATATCTATTTACTTACTAATTATTACTATGGCTGTTTTGCCACTCTACAAAAACCGATAAAATCATACAAACGTAAAACAACATTAAGAGATGAGCGGATTTTTTTATTCTAAATTTGTATTTAAATAAGAATATCTCGTAAACAATTAAATATAGAGATATGATATAGATAAATATATATATATATATATATATATATATATATATATATATATATATATATATATATATATATATATATATATATATATATATATATATATATATATATATATATATATATATATATATATATATATATATATATATATATATATATAAAATTAATAATATTAGTTTTTAATTTGATTGTGTAGACTTACCTGTGCCATTCATAACAGTTATAAATCAAAGATGAGCTTAGTTGCCAATTTGTATGTATGTATGACTGTTGCGGTGATTTTTAATTTACGATTAATATTATAGGCTGTGCTTACAGCAATCGGCAAATTGGATATAATAATAACGCTTTTTATTTTTTTTTTAGTTTTTAAGTTTTAGGGACCGTTTATTACACATGAATGGGTAACAGACGACAACGCCATCTACTGACCAAAGGGCGAAGCGTTAGGTGAAATCTCTACAAAGTTAGTTAAGAAATTAACTACACCGTTTATTACCTTCAAGTTCTGTATAAAAAATTTTAAAATTATCTTAAAGTTATAAACATATTTTTTAACGAAAGCTGTTTCTTAATAGGTTTCACTAATAAGCAACTCCCATAGTTGCAGAAAAACTTTTTTTTAATTTGTTTGGCAGAGCTCAAAAATAAACTTTATTACTGAACATCTAAAAAATAAATTCTTCTACTTAAATTGGCACGAGAATTAACTAGTAACAAAAGTAAATAGTATTTAGTTGCACTTTAAAACTCTACTTTTCCCAGATTAGTTGTAAATCGTTGTTTACTGCAAATTAAAGTTATTTTGAAAGCAATAGATCTAAGGGGTGTGGGCTATGCGCCAAAAATTGATTTTACTGTAAAAGCTTGTTTGCAACTTCAATACTAGGTGATAAGAGGTTGTAAAATTACCCTTTTGGTATTGTAAACATAAAATAAAATGATAGTTTGTGTTTATGGCCTATATTTTTATTGCATGTACAGGGTCTTTGATTATATTTACGATGGCGATTACGATGCCTTTAGTTTTAAAGACAGAAAAAAATGTTTTATATAAAAATTGTAGGATTTTTTTCACATTATCTTTTGAAATTATCAGTAAAAAAATATCGCAATAAAGAAATGGAAAAATATAGGCAACTTCAATTTTTTAAAAATAAAACACACTGTATATTATGCGCTACAACTAAAGAGCTTTTTTCTGATTTCAAATATATATATATATATATATATATATATATATATATATATATATATATATATATATATATATATATATATATATATATATATATATATATATATATATATATATATATATATATATATATATATATATATATATATATATATATATATATATATATATATATATATATATATATATATATATATATATATATATATATATATATATATATATATATATATATATATATATATATATATATATATATATATATATATATATATATATATATATATATATATATCGATAATATTTTTGAGATATTTTAGGTTACATTATTAATAAATTACAAAAAAGTTTCATATTAGTATCAAGAAAGCCATGAAAACAATAAAATATTGTTATGTTGCTAAATTTGGTGAGGGTTTTCTCTGGACCAACAATGTTTATTTTTGTGATTAAACATTCCTGGTAAAGTGAAGGAAGACTTGTCGGTAAATAGAATTTTATTTAAAAACTTTGGATCCTACTGCATAAACCTAGCTATTTCCAATGCTGCGGTCCTGCATGTTTTGTTCAGGAAGATTCTGAACGGATATAAATTTATAAGGATAAAATTTGTAAAATTTTAAGGTTTAATAAATTTTATAATCTGTTTTATTAAGTTCAGATGCCGCATCTGAGATTGACATTTCAGGATTTTCTAAAATTATTAAAAGTAGTTAGTGCTAGTCCAATAGGAAAAGTATAATAATTATCCTGAAAAAACGAGGATATCCAAAACTTTGTTTTCATTTTGGGCTGCAGTCTTTTTCTTCATTTTAAAGCTTTTTCGTTCAATAAACTTTCTCACTATGCATTTAATAGTATCTATAGGTACCCGTTGTTAAGGATATAATAAGTAATATTCCCTTTTCACTGTCACCACATTATTATTGTTACAATAAAAAAGACGCATACTAGCCATTTTTTGTTCTTCTGAATAGCACATCGACAAAAAAGCATTACAAACTACTTTTAATAGTTAAAATGATAAATTTAAACTTTTTACAATATCAATAAATCAAATTTATTAAAACAATTTTATTGTTTACATAGCTTTTTTGATACTAATATGATTTTTTTTTAAATTTATTTATGTTTTAAGCTTAAATATCTAAAAAATGGTTCATCCAAATATCATCAATGTATATATATTTAAAATCAGAAAAAAAATCTTTTGTTGTGGCGCATAATATACAGGGTATTCCACTTAAAAAAGTTGAAGTTGCCTATATTTAATTTCTTTATTGCGATATTTTTTTACTAATAATTTTAAAAGATAATATGGAAAAAAAACCTGTAATATTTATATAAAACATTTTTTTCTGTCTTTAAAAATAAAGGCTCCAGAAGCCACGTAAATATATTCAGAGACCCTGTAGGATACGGAGCAATCAAGTACTTACTTAAAAACTACAGCTATTAAATTATATAGTATAAAGTATTTAAAAAAGAACTAAAAGCTAAAATTTTAATATTATCATGATTCGCAGGTACTAAATATAAAATATTAATTATAAAAAACAGAAACACTGCCAGTGTGATGGTTGCTTAACAATAATATTTCTTGTAGAACTCTCTTACTTAAAAATTTCACTCTTAAAATACCCCTTTTATGTAATTAGGTTTAAATTTTGTCTAGTTATTACAGGTATATTTAAATTAAATATAACATTTTCAGGAATATACAACGAAAAAGTAGTTTTAAACATACAGGATCCAACCAGAAACTAAACTAGCAAAAGCTGTTTATATTTAAATATTAATTTAAATTAAATCTCACTTTTTTTGTGCCTCTTTTAGTTTGAATGCTGCTGCAGGTAAACACTCTTCGAATTCACTCTGAATATAGAGCTGTAAGGTTATAAAAATATTTTTTTGTACAAAAAATTAATTTATTTTAAGTTTTTGTGACCCACTCCCCCATAAGGTTTTAATGCAAACCTAAAGTATAAAAAGCATTTTTACAAAAATATTTGGTACTGTTACGTAATTTTGAAATACCTTTAATGATACAAGTAAGTGGGTATCAGTAGTTTTTCATAAAATTTATATTTTAATGATTTTATTTAAACAATAAATGATTGACAAGTTCTATATATAAGCACCATTTTATAACATGACATTAAAGAAAGAAACCTAGTATCACAAAGGTAGCATAAAAATGTACTTCTTAAAAAAATTTATTTACTTTAATACCACAATTGGGTTAAGAAAATATTATGGAATGTTTTTATTTTTAGTGTAAAATTTTATTCTTAAAAAAAAAACATATCACATATTTATTTTAAAATGAGGGTAGAATTAACAATTTATTTGATTTTGTTTTAAATAATATTTTTGTTTTCAAGCGGATCCTATTTGTAAACTATATAAAAATAGAAATTGCAATTTAGCAAACAGTCCTATTTCCAGGTAGGAAAATTCCAAGAACCATGAAGGCATAATTTACCCGTTTATTTTACCTTTTTACTCGCATTTAAATGCCTCCCGGGAACAAACAACTTGCTAGCACTTTTGATAGAGTATTTCATACAGGTATTTAGTTTTCACCAAGCAAGATTCAGATATATTTAAAGGAAAAATTTCACAATTTTATGAAACTTTTTTTTTTAATAAAGTTGTTTTTACTGGAAATAAAGTAAATTAATTGTTAGACTTTCAGTAATGCCTTAACTTTCTGCAGACAAAAATTTATTTTAGAAAGAATGGCATGTCATAAAATAGTATATTATAAAAATAGCAAAACTTGGCTTTGCTAATGCGAATATAATTGTCTGTTTTAAATGACAACTTTAATGTACCATAAAGCTTGCATACTGTAATTGGATTTAGTAAAGCCGATAATATATTAAATTCCGCTGAATTATTGCTATAGTAAAAACATTCTTTTCTCCAAATAAGCGTCTAAATAAAGGTGTGCAGTCAATTTAAGTACGCAGAAATTAGTATTTTTAGACAAATCTTTAACGTAGGTTTGTCTAAAAATACTAATAAGGAATACTAAGGAATTAAATAATTTGTTTATTATTTTTGTGGTTTTAATACTAGTTAAAGTAAAATTTTTTGGATCTAAGCAAATAACGATCAAACAAAAGAAGCTGCAGCTACATTTTACACTATTTTTTGGTATCGCCAATTTAAAAATATGAATAACGATCTAACAAAATAATGTCCATTTTTAATAGGAAATTTCTGATATATAGTGACCTGAAATGTTTAACACGAGTTAAAAAATAAGTTTAATACTATATTAAATAAGTTATTTTACACATACAACTTTCTTATCGCGTTTTATCAACATTTTTATATGATCATAAATTCTGGTAATAATTACTTTATTGATAGATGAATATTACTGATCGACATGTTTATTTATTTAGGCACAAAAAATATATATTAAATATACTAATCTGTATAATTAATCTTTAACAAAATTTTAAGTTTACCTAAAGGCACATTTTAACAAAATAATTTGAAAAAAATGCCATGCTAATATTCATACGTTTAACCGACAACTAAATATATTATCAGAATAATTACAGATATTGCGGTTGCTACAAAAATTGTTAACAACAACAAGTATCCTATAAAGAAAAACTGTAGAACAAGACATGTGAAAGTTTAAGCAGTACTCAATTGTTACGATAAAAAGTCAAAGAGGTAGAACTTTCTGTTACATTTAATAAACCTATTAGTGATTACAGTTAACTTAATTCGAGTAACAAGACACAGGGGATAATAAAATTCTCTCTGTAAATGCTACACATGCAAATATTTCTAGTCAAAAGATTTAATATATAACTGTCAATTTTGATGTTTAAAGGACGCCAGTACAAGTATATAAGATATTAGATTATAGATGAGTGATGGGCAAAGTACGGCCCGCAAAAGCATTTAATTCGTCCCGCCGACGAGCTATGTATATAATAGGTATACTTATCGGATTAAATAATTTTGCAAGCCGGAGCTGGCCCGCGGGTCGTACTTTGCCCATTACTGTTATATATTATATTTAAGGTCTTTTTCTCTCTTTAGATTAACTTAATTGAGTAAGCTTGGAATCAAACAAAATTTTAATATTTGGCATGATCCATTATACCACACTAAGCTTACTTCATTGTTTAAATATTATCTTGAACTGACCAAGCTTGTATAGTTTTAAGGACTACTACACACACACTTTACCTTATAATAAAAGTCTTATAACACTTTTTTTATCAACATGATTGAATCCAAATCCAAAACTTACTGTCTCGAGACCTCAATGCCAAGCAGTAAGACACTAATGTCCAAAACCATAATATGCTGATCAGTCAGCAACTGCATCCCAATAAAAATGTTTAACAAAATGGTCCAAACTGGTAAGAAAAACATAAGGAAGCAGTCTTAAAATTAAAAAAAAAAAAGAAAAAACATTGCTATAACAAAAGAAAGAACTGTTATAAGATATGCCAAAAATGGCTTTTAGAGAAATTGTTTAATTTTTTTGAGAAATATAACCTTAATAAATAAACTATTTATGAAATTCAAAAATTGAAAACCTGCTATAGATGACTTACCTTGGACTAAAAGATCACAGATTCACTTTTACTTTTAGACAAGCAAATTAGTTCATTCTGGGCTTTTTATTCAAAAAAATGACCAAATTACAAGAGTTTTGTGGCTTAAATAACCTCTGGTAGTGGAAAAAAGAGAACGGATATGACGGAAATATTAGACATATTAAGTTGATGTCCGAACAAATCAAAATATACTTCATACAAAAAAATTTACTACATTAAACATATTTTAAAATATAATTTGTTATATTTTAAGGTACTATTACTAAATTAATAATTATTTTAAAAACAAATCATAAACAATAAAATGTTATATCAACTGTCAATTTTAAGCTAAAGTTATCACCGAAATAATGAGGTTTTCAGAAGTAAATTTTAAAAAGTAAAAATATCGCTTAAATTATTACTAAATATAAGGATTTTTTTCAATTTACAATAAATTATGGCACAAACAAAAACAATAAAATGTTATATCAAGAGTTAATTTTAAGCTAAAGTTATCACCGTATTAATGCGGTTTTTAAAAGTAAATCTTAAAAAGAAAAATATTTTCCAATTTACAATAAATTATAGCAAAAATTTAAATATATTATTTGTTATTAAATTTAAAATAAACAACTACTTTAACAACGTTATGTAACCAACCCTACTTTAGAAATATGGAAAAATAGTTAAGTTTTTACGTGCTAAAAACTATTTAAACAAATAGATATATTCATTGACCCTCTTGAAATTTAAAAGATATGACAAGGATCGTGAAGCATTGACTGATTTTTGTACATTATATTGTAACGGACAAAATAACTTTAATATTCAGTCGTTACTCTTAAAATTTTTAAATGTTGCATATATTTTTTTTATCCAGTCATTTTATCATATGCTTTAAAATGTGCCTTTAGGTAAACAAACATCTTCTTATATCCCATGAAGAACCTAAAAATATAAAGACAGGGGTGTTTAGCTTATAAAAAGATGTTTTAATTAACTAAAGGAACATTTGAAACAATGATTTGGAAAAAATGAACTTATCCGTTTTTAGTTATTCTATTTACAGGTGTATTATACAATTGCAACAAGATTAAAATATTTCAAATCATAATAATTATCTAAACAAAATACAGATTGATTTAAACAGATTAGTAAGTTTAATACAATCCTTTTTAATTTGTACCTAAACAAATAAACATGCCGATCAGTAATATTTATTTACTGATTTTTACCAGAATTTATGGTCATTTAAAAATTTTGATAATAGGCGATAAGATAGGAAGTTGTACGTGATATACAAATAAACATATTTCTTAACTCGTAATAAACATTTGACGTCATTATGTATTAGAAAACTTTTTCAATGATAATGGACATTTTTCTGTTAGATCGTTAAATATATTTTTAACTTGGTGATACCAAAAATAATTGTAAAATAAAGATGTAAGTTATTTTAATATGTAATCTTGTAAGTTAAAAACGATAGTTTAACCCTATGTTTATCGCCACTTTTATTCATAATATCTTTCAAAATATGTAACGTTGTGTAAAAAAACATTCTTTTAAATTTTTTATTTTAACTAGTATTAAAACAAAAAAAAATTACCTTATTCTTTTGTTTATGTAAATTACTCTTAAAATAGCATTTTTTGCGTAGTCTAATTGACTGCATAGCTTTATTTTGGTGCTGCAATCTTTTGAGTGAATGTTTTTAGGAAACGGCTTAAGATTTTAAAGAGTGGCTTATTTTGAGAAAATGCTTACTTGATTAAAGCAATAATTCAGCTATTACTATTATAAGTAATTTTAAATTTTGATAATTATCCTATTTATTTATCAATTCTACAGAACAACTTCCGGTTTTTGAAGATTTTTTTTTTTAGTTTAGAAACGTTTATTTACTTTAAGTAAATACAAAACTTGTAAAGAAAAAAACTTCTAATTTCTTATTTTGGATTTACCAAAAACAACTACTATATTCTAGCTTAATGGTACATTTAAGTTGTCATTTAAAGCAGACAATTATATTCGCATTAGCAATGCGAAGTTTTGTTATTTTCATAATAAACTATTTCATGACATGCCATTCTTTCTAAAATAAGTTTTCGTTTGCCAAAAATAAAAAACGCACTAGTGGAAGTCTATATTAAGGTCAATAAATCTCTATATGTATACGTTTTATGTAAAACTTTACTGCAGCAAATTTAATATTGTTTACATCACAAAAATTTTGAATTTTGAATTTCGCTTTGTGAATACTAAATACCTGAATGAAATACTCTACCGAAAGTGCAAATAAGTTGTTTGTTCACGGATGACATTTTAAAGCGAAAAGGATGTTAAAATTATTAGGTAAAATATTCCTTCTTGGTTCTTGGAATTTTCGTACTTGGAAGTATGACCTTTTGCTAAATTACATAGAAAGTAGGTGTCTTGGAATTTAATTTTGGAACGTCAACAAATGGGATGCGCTTTAAAACAAAAATATTATTGTAAACAAAACAAAACGGTGGCGTAGAGGGTTCGAATATCGAAAGTATTCGGTAGGATTATAAGAATAAACTTTTGCCCTAAACAGAGCTTTTTGCTTATTAGAATATTTTGCAGCTTTTATCAAGTTCTTTGGCACAATATGAGCCATTCTCGACCTAAGTGCTAATATAAAATGATTCTTTCCCAATTTCATCAAGAATGTCTCAGTACCAAAACGTGTATTTACATTATACGAACAAAATCAAAACCTTTAACAGATGCATTTCTACAAATTTTGTTAACTGATGAGCTTAGCTTTTTATTAAGTAAAATGAGCATTTATTTTTGGACAGTACTGTGATCAAGGTGAAGTAAGTTTAGATTAAAAAAGTTTAAAATAGGTCTTAAGTTTGGATTTACGTTAATAAAATAGCAGAGAAGCAAAAAATAATAAAAAAGAGACTTCATATATTTATAATCTTGTTACTCGAATAAAATTTATTAAAGCACCTGTCTAGTTGATTGCCCAAAACAAAATACATCCCAAAATATATATTTTTTAAATTATAATTTCTAAAATTTAATAAAAAACCGATCGCTTAAAAAAATATTGTAACCAACTTGGGTATTAATTGACGATTAATGATCTCAACCCTTAACAAGCTCGCTAGGATCGGGCGTTAAATGACTTCGAAGATTAATCGTGCTTAATAATACCCTTGTTGGTTAAATAACTATTAATTTATAAAAGTGTATAAGCATTTAGATTAACAAAACATATTTCTTAATGTTTATATATTTTTTACACCCTAGAGCAAAGAATAGTGTAAAAGTATAAATATATTTTATTTTTTATAATATTTACTTTATTAAGTTTTATTTTGTACAATTCCTAATTTATTAAAGGACTAATTTTTAAGAAATAAAAGCTATTAGTGACCAAAATAACAGGCAAAATCCCCATACATACTCAATAGTTTTACATTAAATCTTATGATTTATATCTCTGATTATTGATATTTTTGGCAATAGTAACGAACCCACACGAGTACTTTAAAGGATTTATTAATACGTACACTCTTAACACACACAACAAAATTTTACTTTTTAAAATTTTCCGAAGTTGTTCTTCACTCTTTTTGTAGATTTTGATACAGTGATTATACATTTTCCTGCCGTTTTTATCTATCAGCTTTAGTTTTTAGTATACAGCTTTTTGATATTTTATGTAAGGTTAGGGGCCAAGGAAGTTTGAAGGTTAAATAAAGATTACAGCAATGGCCCATTTAATCAAAAAATGTACAGTCCACTATGAACATAACTGTTATTTATTTTCCCTTATAATTTTGCGCAGTAATAAAATTAAATAAATAA
>JAHBCN010013191.1:0-25024 GCA_019359885.1 Listronotus oregonensis
CAATTTTGTTTGTCCATTCATTCCTAGAGTGTCTAGACATTTAATATCGAGATTAATACAAGGTCAAACTACAGACAAAAAATAATCTGTTTTTTTTCAAACGTCACATAAATATGAATGATTTGTACAAAAGTGCAAAAAATATGTTATTAACATAAATTAGTGATGTGACTGGAATATAGGATTTTGTGACTCGAGTAACTCGAGCAATTTTTGTACCCCACTTGAGTTATATTCGAGTTTTTGAGTCACTTAAATAAAATCTCACCAGAGTTGCAACTTTGCAATTCGAGTGAGATTTCTTTAAGCAATTTTAAGCAAATATTTTTTTTAATTAGACCAATAATCAATCAACCAATTTTCTTACTAAAGTACGGCGAACTACGGGAAGGAATTTTAAACCTCTCAATCTCGGTTTGTACCGGCGCGGCATAGATAAGTAAAATAAAGTAGTGAAGTGACATCTAGTAGCAACAGAATCAACCCGATGCGCCAAGTTGACTCGGTAACTTGAGTGCATAGAGACTGGAGTAATATTTTTTTAAATCGAGTACGAGTTTGACAAATTCACTCGAGGGACTAGAGTAAAAACAGGGCTCGGGTCGCATCACATAAATTACGTTATTTAAACAACTCAAATAATTCACCTACTTATTTACAGTATTTACATTACCGGTGCAATTTTCTATGGTTGCATTATTGAAAAATTCTCTTACGTCATCAACGTCTAGGTTAAATGACCTTGATGGAAGCAAAGATGGATGGATGGAGTTGCTAAAAATTTGCACCAGATTTTTCCGTGATTTTCCACCTTTGCTCCAATGAGCGGGGCATGCCAATTTTCCCAAACTATTACATAGCACCACAAAAAAAAGGTGAAGGTCAGGGTTAAGTCATAAGTTAGCAGTGAGCAGAGGTGCAGTCCAATCCGACCAAACTATCGTAAGACAGTTTGGTCTGTAGTGTGCTCCTACTCTAAAGGGAATCGTACTGACCTTTAAACTGATTTATCGGCCGATTTCGAATCCTTGGAATGTGCCCACCTACATGTATCTCTTTGGTAATTTAAAAGTCAATGCAACTATCGGCCGATCAAAAGTCTGTTAGTCTTTTAGGGTAGGCGCACACTACATACCAAAGTGTCGTACGATAGTTTGGTCGGATTCGACTAAACCTCTGCTCACTGCTACAGTTTAAGTTTAAAGGGAATCGTATTGCCCATCAAACTGTTTTATCGGCCGATTTTTAATCCTTTGAATGTGCGCACTTACATATTATATATATCTCTTTGGTAATTAAAAAATCGATGAAACTATTGGCCGATCAAAAGTCTGTAGTGTGCACCTAATCTAATTCTAAAGCTTTTGACGTCAGCATTCGCATTAGAAATAACTTGTGGATAAAAAAATAAAAATATAAATAAATGCGATTTTTATTTTTTTTTAATATGCATTTATTTTGCCAAAATATTTTTTTAAAGCACCATTTCTATAGGAAATTTTATTTTGTACAAAAAAGCTTTTAACAAAAAAAATAGAATAAATTTTAAAATAATCTGAATTTTTTAAAATAATGACATTTACCCTGCTCTCAAACACATCATCCTAAATTTAATAGCACTTTATACTTTTTTACATCTTACTACCTAAAAACCATAATCAGTCATAAAAGTGCTTTTATGAATTTATTCTTTATTTAAACGGTTAGTCAATAGTCCTAGAAGTAAAATTTCACGTTTAAAAATTCTAACACCGAGATCTATTACAATTTTTTTCACAATAATTACAGATATAGTTCTTCTTAATGTGTTACCATGTACCATATTATAAACCTTTTATATTTTTTATACTAAGCAGTGACTAAAAATGCTTACCCATATTTTTTTGTATATAAATCCCATCAAACTTAAGCTTCTGATTTAGAAAGCCTTTAGCTTAGCTTTGCTTATGCGTCGGCTTATCTTTCTTTGATAAGTTGTCGTTAAAATTTATTATTAAAAAATAAATTCACACTTTATATTTTCTTACGTGCTAATTTAAATAAGATTTTAAGTTATAAGAAATTGAGTAAGCGTTACGGACAACGACCTTAAATAGGGTATTAGTGGCTTTGTACAGGGTGGACCAAATTAAACGTTTCTGGTAGGAAGCTTATGTTTCTATTATTTTTTAAATACAAAAACTGACTTTTATTTGCGAGGCTCAAATTTCAAACGAAACTTACCGGTGAAAACCGTAATTCGCTATTTTGCGTCATTTATTCCCTATAGCGAGTTTTTTATTTCTGTTTTTTTTTCGTTTTTTTATAATTTTATTGTTTAAATATATTTTTTAATTTTGTTAAAATATTTTCACAGAAACTTTTTATGCAGATCGCAGATATGCAGAAAGGATTTAAAATAAACTGTATAAAACATTTTAACATATTTACTTTGACGAGTTAGCAACAACGAATACTGGATGATAATACGACTTCCCTATCTTAGCAAGCCATAAACTTGGATTTGTTTTCCTTGGCCACCTATTATTTACCTGCATACGTTATAAGAGTTGTTTTCTGTTATATTAACTATTTTCGTCCTAATAAAACCTAATCAGAAGTTTATAGGATAACACAGGATAATTAAGTTATTCTTAACGTAAAATTATTCATATGTAACATTATAATCTTTATAATTATGTTTGTCATTTTGCACTAGTGCAATTCATGCACTTAATAAAAAGCAAATGTTAAATCCAGGACATTTGAAGTAACAATTTTTAACTTCAAATATTACCTTTTTCATGGCCACTTTCTAGCCTATAATAATAATAAATAACAAATATAAAATTTACGCTGTGTCTAGAGTCCCAACTCGGGAACTATGTCCAGTCCCGAATAAGGTCATTAAATGATGTCATCGCAGTGGTTTTGTAGGTACTGGCCAGACAGTATGTTAATCTCGAGTCGGGATCCGCATACGGTCCCAATTTACGGTCCCGAGTCCCGACTTAACTATAAGACGTTTTAAGGTTATTATAGATAGCTAATGGCCGGTTGCACCAACACTTTTTGCGACACTTAAGTTTTTCTTAAGCATTAACTGCCCCTTAAGTTTTAAATGTTTCTTGCACCAGTTGAAATTGGTCCTTAATGGTCCCTTAACTTTAAGTTTAGGATTTTCTGTACTGAATGATCCCTTAAATAATTTGAAGTTGACATTTGACAAATATTTTGTTTATTGTTTGTTTATTTTTCGTTTGTAGTTTCAAATAATTAATTTAATAAAAATAAATTATGTAAAAACGGAGTTTTTAAACAATGGTGTTTTGGATTGTGATATTTTAAATGCCATGTTAATTAGATTTCCAAGAAAAATGTAGGAACAGTGACTTTTTATTACTTATGGCAATTTTCAGGTTTATTTACCTTTTTTTACTCTTTTGGGCATTGCTTTGTTATTTTTAAAAGGAACCGTTTTGACGAGATGGATAATCTTACATTTTTCAAAAGGTTCAAATTAACGCAGCCAACAGTGCTCAGCTTACTTGAGCAAATCGAAGATGAGCTTTAGTTTAAACATGACAAGTTTGTATTAGTTTTTAAATTTTAAATATTTACTTGTAAATTATCAATATTTAAATTTGTTCACATAAAATAATAAAAGTTTTTTTTTTAAATTATGTATTTGTGTTTATATTTCATATTTACAATAATTGTTCCCTTTCCATGGCCGTAAAGAAAGGCGCCCTTGATCTTTTTTTCCCATATTGTTACAAATTTTACAACAAAAAATCACAAACTAACGACTGATTTAGTATTATATTGTCTATAACATGAAAAAAATTAAAGTTTAAATTATTTACAAAGATTTAAGTCAGATTACTGCTATCATTCAATGACACACAAGCTAGAAAAGGAAAGATCTAATATCAGTTCATTCTGATTATTCTCGTTGTAAAGGCCAACAATAAAAAAGAAGAAGGATGCAACGTTGTCATCTTTTTAAGTTCTCTTAGTTAAGTTGCAATAAAAATCTAAAGGTAAAAGCAAAACTAATTTTAAGGGCTTCTTAATAAAGGTCTACTTAAGATACTTTTGGTGCAACCGGCCATAAAAAATGTTATGTTGTTTATGTCAATAAGTTACAGCTGGTATGTGCTTCTTTTAAAATCTGTGCGTGTATCATTATAGGTAATGAAATCCTAACTGTTCATATATTGATCAAAGCCAAAACTCTATAAATAAATGCCAAACAAAATTAAATGAAATTTTGAAAGATTTAAATAATAATGAAAATACATCTGGTTTTGTGGATATAAAGTTGATTAAAATGCCTAAAATTATTTTAAAAGAAGGTAGACCAAAAGGTTCTGATCTTACCGCAATCGGTATAAAAAAAATAAAAAATGAAGTTAGGGCTTTTTATAATTAAAGTATAAAAAGAAAATGTTGTCTGGATTTTAAGAGAAGATTAGGCTTCCTATTATACGATTCAAACTGTTTAAAGGTTGATTATTGTCATGTAGAAATTAATCCAGCAAAAGTGTCCAACGTTGTTTTGGATTTAGAAGTTGACCTCTTCTTAATTTAGCCATTTTTGACTGAAAACGGCTGAATATTCCACAAAAAATGTTGTTCAAAAAGGACACCAATAAATATCTGTGCGAAATATGTGGTATGTTATGCGAAACAGTATTAGAATCTTTCATCACCTCAATAACATGTTAATTATTTTCATTTAAAGTGTGTAAATATTTTAAAAATTTTAAAGAGGCAACGATAATGTTTACAATGTTTACGCTAGAATGTTTAAATATTTAAGTGCAAATTTCTCTGTAAACAAGTTTAGTGTTTTTAATATTGTCAAATTTATTTGAATTAAATAACATTCTGGTTGTATCTGATGCAAGTCCCGAGTCGGTTCACAACATTAGTTCCGACAAAACTACACCGATAACGTCATTTAAATGACAATATTCGGGACTGAGGTAGTTGACGAATCGGAACCATTTGTCATTCCCGACAGCGCTTTTAGTGACGTCATTTGGTTGACGTTATTCGGGACTGGATATGGATTTCGAGTCGGGACTCTAGTCACAGCGTAAAATTTATCTGACGGCTTAAAAAATACAAAGTGTATAGTCTGTCTCAAAGTATACCGTGTTAGCTCTTGCCTTCATTTATGGATTATACCTGCCGACAGCAATAAAACATCGGATCGGTAGGTATTAAAGGACAGAACATTGGGGACGGACTTAATAATAATATAAAGATTTATAATTTATTGTTTATTTAGGTAAGTATAATCTTAAAATTACATTAAGAAATTAAATATATGCAAAGTTTTAATACATTTATAACTGCATTATCTATACATAATTACATTTTTAATCTAAATATCTAAATCTAATTCTGTTTCATTATCAGAGTCATCATTGAGATTAATTACAATAGGATTTATGTTGTTTCGGATAAAAATGTATGAGTCCTTAATTTTTATAATGTGCTGTAGTGAATTTTTCCAGCTCTCAACTGGTATGTTAGTAATTACATTTTTTATCAAATTTATAACACTGGGACTTAAAGTAGGTGTAACATTTTCTGCTCTGATCTTTGATTTTGTTTGGTTTCACAAATGCTTTATGGGGTTAAACATACAGTGATACGGAGGAAGCCGTAAGACAGTATGCCCAGCCTGTTCAGCCAAATTATCACATCCATATTGTTTTTTAATTGCATATGAATTTAGGACTTCCAAAAGATGCGTTTTTTTGTAACTGAATTCAAAATAAATATTATTTTCTAACAAATATTCCTGGATTTCAGTTTTTGAACTTGATGAAGCTGGTGCTTTGTGTAGCAGACGGCTGTGGTAGCTTGTGTATCCATGACAATAACAAGGTTGTTTGGAATATTTTTTAAAAGATAATTTTGAAACCAGGTTTCAAAAAGTTCTGCACTTGTATCCTCATGATAATCCAAGCTAGAATCCTTAATATTCTTTGCAGGCAACAGCAAGCATTTTGGGACAAATCCGTCTTCTGAACCAGCGTGTATTATGGTTTTGCGTTTTCCTTTATTTGAAGGTGCTTTTGTCTGACAGTTTTGACTGGAATCATCCCATCCCTTGGATACTGTGTCGTGTGTATCGAACCATGTTTCATCAAGGTAAATTATGGATCTGTTTTCTAACCCATATCTTTCAATTTTTTTATAGGTAATTAAATCTTTACTACTTGTCTTTTGTCTATTTTGCAGTATTAAAATCCCATTTTACAAACAACTCTATGGAGGGTGGCACGGCTAATATATATTGGTTTCGTCTTCGTCTAGCTTTTTTTTCAGTTTATCCAAGGTAGGAATAACTCCGCTTTCATAAAGACAATATATTTTCCTTCTTATTAGGTCCTGATCACTATTGTCTATACGGTGAGATTGAAAATCACTACGTTTTTTTTCTTTTGTTTAATTCTTCACTAATAATAATATCCCTTATCGATGATATTGGAGTTTTTGTAAGTAGACAGGTTTCTTTTAAAGCTTCTTGTTTAATTAGACCTCCACTGATTAAAGTTTCATACACATTTTATACAACCTGTTTTGCATCTAATGACAAATGGTTTCGTCGCGACATACTTATATTCTCGTAAAACAACTTTTTCGAAACGCACAGTAAAAACGGTTATTCAACACTGCCACTAAAATATTAGCTAAAATATTTATATGCCTAATGGTTAATACTCAAGAAATACCTGGCCCACCCCTGCCCTCATAAACTAATGGGTTTACCCAATAACAATAGGTAATAAAATCGTTAAAGGTTTATTGTGGTATGGTCCGTCAAAAGCCATAACGATATACTTTGAGACAGACTATAATATGTCTTCGAAACAGTAATTTTTAAACCTTTCTAACACTGTAGAAATATAACATTATGGTTGTACCTAATGCAAGTCCCTAGTCGGTTCAGAAAATTAGTTCCGAAAAAACTACATCGACAACGTCATTTAAATGACGTTATTCGGGACTGAGCTAGTTGCCGAATCGGAACCAGTTGTCAGTCCCGACAGCGCTTTTAGTAACGTCATTTGGATGACCTTATTCGGACTGGATATGTATCTCGACTCGGGAATCTAGTCATAGCGTAAAATTTATTTTTTAGAAACGGCTTAAAAAATACAAAGTGTAATATGTCTTCGAAAAGGTAATTTTTGGACCTTTCTAAAACTGTAAAAATATACAGGGTGTCCATTTTAAATTTTAAAGAAAAAAAATCAATTAAGATTGCCTTTTCTTAAAAAAATAAAAAGCATTTCTGCAATTTGCATGAAAACCTGATGTACAGTAAAAACAAAGAATTAAAAAATCTCTAATAATAAAAAAGTAATAAAGGATTGAAGAAAACGCCAAAAATTGGAAAACACGCTGTGGCGAGTAAACGACGCAAGATAGCAAATTGCGATTTTCACCAGTCAGTTTAGCTTAAAATTTAAGCCTTTCAAATGAAAGTCAGTTTTTGTGTAAAATATACATAAATGAGTTTCTTATCAAAAACGTCAAATTTGGCCCACCCTGTACAAAATTACTTTATTAAACAATGGTGCGTAAACGCGAGAAACTGAAAATGTAGATATAAGATGCTCTCGACTATAATTACAAAAATTCGTTATTAAATCCCGGCGCCAAAGCAGTGGACGTAAGCCTTTGACTGGTTTTAAGTTCGAACCCTACACAATATTTTATAAATATTATTGCCAAGCATTCTTAAGACTATGTACCTCGCAGTCGCGCAGAAATTTTAGGGTTGCTTAAAGATATGTCTGTGGTTGTGGTTAGTCAAACTGTCAGGTGGTTTGGTATTTAATTGGCTTACGAATACAAATATAAAAACAAATTTCAAAAGTTAACAACCGTTCGCTAGATGGAGTTGTGTTGTTATAGTGCTTAAACAATTTGCAATTCCTCTGTTTTTTAACAATGCCAATTTAGACTTTAACAGGAATATAATATTGAAGTTAAAAATCTATTAAAGTTAAAAAATTAATAACAGATTTTTCACAACTGTATTTTATAAAACTTCATTTTAAAATAAATCACAATTAAAATCAGCATATTTTTCTTTTATCTTGGGACAATCTGCAAAGGCTTTAAGCCTAAAATATGGCAAGAGGAATGTTTGAAAAATTAAGGGAAAAGGGAAAACCTTCACGAGCAGTGGGTTTCTATATGAAAAGACCATTAATTAAAGAAAACAAAAAGACATATTTATTAGATCTATAATTACGTTTCTCATTTTAACGGCTTATTTAAAAATTATCGGTAAGTAATACTTCCTAAATAGTGTTGTAGATAAGCCATTAGTGACATTTAGTAGAGTTAACAACCATGTAGTCTTGAATACAATAGATGAACTTCTTCAAAGAAGCTAATACAGATCTCTTGAAGACGACCCCAGATCCCCTTAAAAGAACAAAATTTACAGATCATTAAGGAAACACGTAATACAAAACTTTACTTTTTTCGGTATTGTGTAAATGTTTACAATTCAATTTTTTTTTTTTATGAAAGTTTTGAGTTTTCTATAAAAATATTTACATAGTTGATCGTGAGTTTCATGCTCTTTGCCTTAAGAAGGAGGCAAACTGACATCATGACTGCTCATAGAGTTCTTCATGGTTTGGTTGATTGCCCACAAATTCTGTCTCAACTGAACTTTAATATTCCCAGAAAATCCTTCGGAGTCAAAAGAATATTTAATATTCAAACCCATAGAACAAATTATGGAGCGGAATAGAGCGATTGATGAGAAATTCAAATGAGCTAAATATAGATCTGTTTCATGTATCTGAGAGCTTTTTAGAAACCATCTTAGGTATCATTAATGTTTTATTAATTTTTGACTTCCCTGCTGCAACTAATTGTGATAATGTATTATTCTGTGATTATGATATATGTATAATTTAGTTTTTATTTTTTTACTTTTGTAAAGATAATGCAGTGCCAGTGAAATAAATAAATAAAATAAAATTTTCGCTTTACGCAATTTAAATAAATATTGTATTACCTTAAAAAGCCTTGCCTTAATCTTAGATTAATTTTTTTCTGTCAAAAAGATAGTCATCTCATTTTTTTTAATAAAATTCAAAAATTAAACCTAAAATTGACCCTAATTTATTTTATAAAAAATTTATATAAGTTTAATTTAAAAACCTGCTTTTATTTTTATCTTTCAAAAAAAAAATGGGTTTATTTTTAAGATGTGATAGTGTTTTTGCAAAGGTGCGATATCTATAATTATATATTTTTACGTGTTTGTGTCAAATGTTAAAAATATTATTTAAATAATTAACAAAAAACATGTAACAAACCTATTGGCATAATTCTACAAAAATTAGAGATACACGTTTTCTAATTGCCGAAAGATATACAGCTAGCTCTGTTTAAACTTTAGCCCTTAATTCTCTTAAATTACTTCCCGACTGAGTTAATTTTACTCACTACCAGCGTTTTGTTATTACATTAAAAAAAACATTTCTTGGCACTGCAAAGGTTTTTAGTTTTCCATAGAGCTTTTTTTCGAAATTGACATTAGTTTTGATATCGCTAAAAAGCTTAAAGTTAACACTTGGTTGGTCCTGTAATGGACTTTTGATGTAGATCTTTATACCTGAGAAGGAAGACGTATTCTTTTCTAGTTCACGATATTTAAAAATTTAGGTCGTCTAAGTAAAATATATAAAGTATTAATGCAGGATCCGGCAGAAAGAATTGCCTTATTGCATTTTTCTTAAATTTAGGTGGAAAAATTCTTATTCTCAAGATATGGCAAAATACCGCTCTTTTAAAAAGCATTTTAAATATTTTAATGATCTAGCTAGAAATGTTAACTTGCAAAACAGTTTTTAATTTTATTAAAAATTATGTATCTAAGCTTTGTAGAGTTTAAAGTTGACAATGTAATAAAATTTTACAATAATGTAAAAATAAATAAAAATAAGGATAAACATAGACGCATGAAATTTAGAATAGATAGTTTATGTTTTTTAAGGCTTTTTAACAATAATATTTGTAACCATCCGTTACCCTGGGGGTTAAAATTTAAAACTCTTAATGGTTTTTTTATTGTATCTTTTCTGAGGTTGGAAATTTGTAAGATTAAAAATGGTTCGTGAAGGCTTGACTTTAATAAGAAACTTTTTTGTTTTGTGCATTTTGCTTGTAAATTGTGCCGTTTTTGCCTGCTGTACAAAGTCAACACTATAAATAGGCGGTATTAATCTGTAGGATACACAGTTGTCTCCATGTTAAATATATACAGTGTGGCCCATTAAGTGTACAAGAACTGGGATTTTTTTTTTTAATAAAAGCTAAAAATAAGTCAAAACAAAACTTTAAACTACCAAAAAGTAAAGTAACCTTTTTTTAAAAAAATATTACAAAATCTTTAAAGAAAAGTTATTTAGAATCAAAAGTTAGGCTTAAATACCAAATCATTGACTCATTTTAGAATTTTAATTTTATTTTGGAAAATTTTGGTGATATTACATATTTTTATTATTCTGATGTAATTCTTTTTTGGGGAGCTACAACCAAATAACTTTTAAATAACTATTTTTAAATTAACTCGTATTTGTAAAATTTAACTCTATTTATATTTTTTAAGTTAACCGCCAGCTTTCGGTTAGTTGTAACGATATTTAACAAAAATCTAAAATTTTGCTAGTAATCTTTATTTAATTTAGTATGGAACACGTTAGGAAAAGTTTCATTTTCAAAATCCTATTTAACGTATAAAATTTTTTTTTCAATTCTTATGAAAATGTAGAAATAATATACTTTTCTACTACTGCTAATATAGTTTGGGATCATGCAACAACTTTTATGAAGAATTACATTTTCTGACAAATTATAAAAAAATGTTTTCCATTTGTTGCACATTTATGGATCACATTGTATATATGTTGTTATGGTATGTTCTACATTCGATCCTTAATTATATCTCAAAGAAAAATAAGTGACAATAGTGACGGCAAATTATGTAGTCGCTATTAAAATTATGTAAAAGGTTTAAATTTACCTTTAAAAAGCACATTTGTTATTTAGAATGATTACTTAATATAAATGTAATAACAATGTTACGATGCTATTATTTTCTATTGCACCATAAACATCAAACTGCCAGAATTTTTAAAAATTGTGTTACCTATTTTTTTTTTATAATTACCTAAAATGTTATTTTTAAGGTAGTGACGCATTTATTTAAAACAGATTTTTGTCTATATCTGCTAAAATAAAACAAGTTAAGTAAAAATTTAAAAACCTTTGACTATTTACTATACTATTAAAGGTTAAGTCATTGCCATTCTGCCACTGATGTTAAAAATCTTTCAAATTCCCCAAAATAATAAAAATACGAAACAAATAAATATCTCAGAATATTAGCTTTCTATCAAAATACAGTCAAAACACAAACAACAATAAAAGTTTTATCTAGGGAGTTTTCACATTTATTTCCTTTACCAGTTGGGTATACAAATTAACCGTAAAAAAAAAATTTTAAACTTACGGTTACGTTTCCCCGTTCGCCGTTTCATCGTTTGGTTTAATACACAACCAATCTGGTGGAAAGTTTAGCTCGTTCAGAAATTCTAATAAGAAAGTTTCTTTAATTGTTCTAAAAAATGATTATTTTATATTTATTCGTTTTTTCGTGACCCGTCAAAATTGTCCCAAAAAATAGCCTCTTTTCCCCGACAAATTAGCATTTTAGCTTATGCTGAAGAGCTCCAAAAAAAAGTTTAAAACCTAAAATTTTTTTGTGTTCCATTTCTTTTATTATATATTAAAAAACCTGAAAAAAAAAAGGGAAATCCCCCTTTACTATTACAATAATATTTACAATTAACAATGTTTTAGAAGGTTCCTCTCAACGAACTCAAGGACTAGAATTAACCAACGCCAGTTTGTAGGCAGGGTGTTTGGTATGGTGATCGTTTGTTTTTTTTTGGAAAAACGTAAAAAATTACCAAAAAACCAAAATCAGCAAATTATCGAAAATGTAAAAAAAATTTTATTATTATTATTTTTTTTGTTAATATAGGCAACATCGATTAAAATATAAACATTATTGACTTCAACACCGCCAACAAGAAGAAATTTTTTGCTACACCATTAACATATTTACTTGTGCACAACATAACTAACGGCAGCACGATCTCCCCTGGCGGCTTTTTTGATATTTTTAAGCACAAAACACGAAAAAAAACATTACAATTCAAATAAAGCAGACAGATTATATCTTAGAAAACTTGGCAAAACTTTGACAACAAAATGACCTCTTTCCCTCAATTCATGAGAGGATGCTAATTCTGTAATTTGTTTACGTTTTTGGGTCCGTCGTGATTTACTACCGGAGGCACTGCAGTCTCCCAAGCTGCAAGCCTATAGTCACATTTTCTTTTACTTTACTTATAGAAACGTAAAAAAGTATTTAAGTTGCCGGTAGATAATGAATTTGTTTAGGCTATAAAAAATATCAAAAATACCAAAAACAAGATTAATGGATTTTTTTCCGTTAAAAAATTTAGGTTAAATACTGACTATAGAAAATACTAAAACTTCTTATTTAAAACTTTTCGGGTTTATTAAAATCATCAATGTTAGTAAAAATATTTTTCCCCAAAAAGTAGTGACATCCCCAAATCGGCCTTCTTATTATCTGACTCTGGTGCATTCGCGGGTATTTTAAAAATGATTAGAGGATGGAAATCAACAGCCATCGCTAAAAATTCTATAGTCTTTGAAAA
The DNA here is from genome assembly GCA_019359885.1 of Listronotus oregonensis. Lineage (NCBI taxonomy): Eukaryota > Metazoa > Arthropoda > Insecta > Coleoptera > Curculionidae > Listronotus > Listronotus oregonensis. The sequence goes on from JAHBCN010013191.1 coordinate 12,789, forward strand.
ATTATTGCCGACAAAAATTTCGGACATGGTAACTTAAAAGTATTCTGGGTTGCTAGATCTTTAGCATATACTTTCAGGCAAGCATTTTGAAGCTGTCGCGAGTAGTTCCACATCGACCAGCATCATGAAGCATAAAGTAAATTAACTATTTACTTAATAATGTAACTTACACAAATAAACATATCCATGAAAATAAATGAATACAATTTTTTCAATTTTACGTTTTTTTAATTATGCATTTTCAAAAGCACTTTAGGCCCTTGGAATTTAATGATCCTTTTTAGTTTCTGTATGAAGGGTACGAAGAATATATTTTAGCCCAAAAGTTACAAACGATATCTGTATCATAGATCAGTATATGAATTATCTCTCTCGTCTAGTTTTAACCAAACATCGTAACATTTAAAAAAAAATTAACTAAAAGTGTACTGCCTCGGGATCTACTACAATTCGACGGGGACAATTGGTCGCGTGACAAATCGACGCGGCAAATATGGCGCGACGGCATTTCGTCGCAGCGACAATTCGACGCGGTCAAATACGACGCATTTAGAATAATTTGACGCAAACACAATTGGTCGCAGAGACTCGGCACGTTTTTTAAAAAGTAGGCTCTTTCAAAATAATGCATTTAATGTAAAAAAAGCAAATCATGGGTCTTTTCTAATACGTCACTGCATTTTTACGTCTGATATATAATTGGGGAAAATAAAAAGCCGCTATCCTTACCAGAACTAACCATGACCGACTAGAACTTAGGGCTTTTGATTTTGTCTAAATTATCCCTATATAGAAGTTAATAATTTGATATGTTCTATAAATATTGTAATTGCACTAATCTTCTTTTAGGTATCTTTATCTTTTGTAATATCGCATGTTTTTTGAAATGGAACTTTTTGTATATTATTTAGCCGTTAATAGATATTGCTGAATACTATACTGGGTGTTTCTGATCTTGGGGCACAAATTTTACAACGATATATCTAAATATCACAACGATATTTCTCATCGTCAGCGTCGAATTCTGCTGCATCGAATTGCGATGCGACGGATTGTCGCATGCGATGAATTGTTGTTGCATGCGACGAATTGTCGTACGTCGAATTGACCACGTCGAATTGCTACCGTCGAATTTGCCGCAACGTATTGACGTGACACCACTGACTCGTATACCATAATTTTTTTTACGAGTTTTAAAAAATGTAATTTCTCTTTTAAGGAAACTAGCTTACACTAATATATATTAAACATTTTTATAAGTAAAGGAAAATTTCTTTTTTTTAATAAATATGAGCTGTTGTCTTTTTGGCAGTTAATGTATAAATATTGGTTGTGTCTATTCAAAACAAAATTTTTAAAAGCGTTTACACCAATACCTGACATCGATAAAACATTTTCTTGTGAATTATAACGGATTGGTTATGTACGCTCCCTTATTAAATTGGTTATTTTTTGTTACCTCATATTGTTAAGTCATATTATAGCAAATTTTAGCTTCTCGAATTAAAAAAATTAGAAAACAACCACCTAATACGTATTTTTACAAACATTTCACCATAAAAGATATGCAAATAATTATAAAAACATATTGACGTTAGGACTTTATGTATATACTTAATTTTTAAACTGTTTTCTCTAAATTGCAAGAGCGGATTTTAAGTTAAGAACACAGCTTTACACAAATCGCTGGAAAACTTTTTACGAGCTGAAAAGTACCCAGTAAACCACGGCGGATCAACAGTTAACACCTTTTTATGTTTTTGACTGGTTTTAAATAGATTTTTAATGCTTTGTATCCTAAATACGAGGTAAGAGTTTAAAGCAACTAGAAAAAAGTTAACTTTAAAAAGTTTGTTTAACAGAACAGACTTGGGACTTCAGGTTTTTTTGGTATTATCAAGACTTCAAAAGAAAGTTTTATATTATTTATAAAGTTCTTTGTCAAAAAAGCAATAAGAAAAGTTTTAGACTTTATGCTAAATTTGGTAGGTAAAAACTTTATCTTAATAGGCGACTAAAGAAAATATTTAGTTTAGTAAAGTATTTATTACAAAGGCCCACGAAAAAAAGGTGTGTGCTGGGTGTCGGACTAGAATTTTCTGGAGTATTTTTTTACTAAACCCGAATCTGAAGTCAAAATTGGGAGTCAAACAGCAAAGACGTAATTGCAGATATGAACGATTTTTTTTTAAATTTAAAACGTTAATATCTGAAAAATTAAAAAAAAACAACCGAAACTTTATACGACATAAACTATGTATTTTTACAATTTCTTTAATTTAAGTTACATAACCTTTTTGTCTAAATGCAATATTTTTCGAATTATAATCAAAAAACCGAGTTTTTATGAAATAAATGATTCATTATTTAAAAAATCCAAAAATCACTTTAATGATTTTTTTTTTTCTATTTTGGAATGAAATTTGTTAAAAATACATTTATGGGGGTAATACCACGAGTGCTTAAAAATTACCGATAATTTTCATAAAAGCTTGTTATTTATAATTTCACGAGTTCGAAGAACGAGTAGAATTTGTATAACAAGCTTGAATGAAAATTATCTGGTTAATTTTTATGCACGAGCAGTATTTAGTGAGAATATTTCTAAAATGAAGAAATATGGGCATATTATACTATTAAAATGTTTTTTTGTCATACAATTTTCAATTTCATGCAACATAATTAAAAATATAACTGAAATCGTTTTTTAATTACTTCATCTATTTCTTCAACGTGTACATGCCCAAATCGACTCATTTTGACGTTTCTAATTGACAATACAAACAAACAGGTTCGAGTGTTCTGTGTTTGTAAGTAAGTGGAAATACCACGTTGTCTAGGCAACGTAAAATTTCCGCTAAATTTTTTTTGATTTTTAACGTCTTAAGGGAAAATTTACATGAGTAAAATATTTACTTATGTCTACTTTATTATTTATCTTATCAAAATGTTTATATAACTTTGTTATAAATAATTTAAAAAGATCGTTTTTTGTTCTATGTAATTTTTTGTATCTTTTATAGTTTATATAGTCGTAGTCCAAGCATTCCGTGATAGCAGGTTTCTGCCAGTAAATGTACTGTGTCAGTTTTTTGGGGTTTTCTCGATTATTTGCTGTTTGACCCCCAATTTTGACTTCAGATTCGTGTTCAGCGAAAAAAAATACGCTAGAAAATCTTGATCCAACACCCAGCACACACCACTTTTTTTTTATGGACCTATGTTATCATTAAAGTAGTTGTATGGGTAAACTAAGCAGCATGTTTTTTTAAAGTTTTTACATAACTTAAAACCTTAAATTTTGCTAAAAGTAAGTCTTCTCCATTTTGGCGTAAAATAGTGAAATCAGTTTTGTTGCAAGTAAGCAAGCAATTTAAAAATGTATAATCTTTATCTTAGTATCGCCTGAAAAGCTTAGGGACGATTTTAATACGTCGTTATTTTTATTCCATGGTAAGCAAATTAGGTATCCATCATGCTAAAACCTTATGTTAATGCGGATGAAAACAGCTAATTTTCTTGACGCTTCCAACACCCAGTTTTAGAGCTCGATGACATTAAGCGAGTTTACTCGCTACTCGCAGGCGAATTCTATTTGATTGTAAACTATCTACAAGAAAAGTTGAAAGCCGGGCTACTTTAGTCGCTACTCGCTGACTTGTTAGCTAGTTAACTAGCTGTGTGCTGTGTGGTTGCTAGTAGACTAGCTGCAAGTATTTCATTGTTATTGATATTCATTCATTTAATTTTAGTTTTAAATTGCTTTGCATCCATTACACCAATTATTTGTTTTTTATTAAGTTTACTAAAAATGCGTTAAAATTTTCATCCTTTAATTTTGTATTGCAATTGTCTCTGTTTGAATATTCCATACGACAGGTACACTTGAAGAAATTTCACGATATAATTAAACGCTGTGACTAGAGTCCCGACTAGGGATCCATATCCAGTCCCAAATAACGTCATCCAAATGACATCACTAAATGCGCTGACGGGACTGACAATTGGTTCCGATTCAGCAACTACTTCAAACCCGAATAACTCATTTAAATGACGTTAACGGTGTAGTTTTGTCGGAACTAATGTTCTAAACCGACTCGGGACTTGCATCAGGTACAACCATAATGTTTCCTTAAAGGTATTAGAAGAGGTTATGGTTTCATAACACTAAAATCTTGGACTTCTATTGTCTTTATTTGTTAATTCATACACAACGTTTCGGTTAGTGATGTATCTCCAACCGTTTTTAAGTGATAACTGAATCACTTATATCGCTTAAATCGCTAAATCACTTGAAAAAGGTTGAGATACACCACTAACCGAAACGTTGTGTATCAATTTACAAATAAAGACAATGGAAGTACAATGTTGTTACAATAATGTTATTTAATTCAAATAAATTTGACAATATTATAATTTTAAACATTTTATTTTAAAAACACTAAACTTGTTTACAGATGAATTTGCACTTAAACATTTAAACATTCTAGCGTGAGCATGTTAAACAGTATCACTTCCTCTTTAATTTTTAAAAATATTTATACAATTTAAATAAAAATATTGAAGGCATGCTTTACATTTTATTGAGTTGATGCCGGATTCTAACATTGTTTTGCATAACATACCACACATTTCGCACAGATATTTATTAGGGTCCTTTTTAGACAACATTTTTTGTACAATATTCCAGCCGTTTTCAGTCAAGAATGGTCAAATTAAGAAGAGGTCATCTTCTGGATCCAAAGCAACGTCCGACACTTTCTCTGGTTTAATTTCTATATGACAATCCTCAACCTTTTCACCAGTTTAAATCATAGAATATGCTGCCTCCTTTTCTCTTAAAATCTAAAATTTTTCCTTGTTTTCTTTTTATACCTAATTTAGAAAAAGCCATAACTTCTTTTTTTCTTTTCTTCTTTATACCGATTGCAGTAAAATCAGAGCCTTTTGGTTTACCTTTTTTTAATAATCTAAGCATTTTAATCGACTTTATCTCCATAAAATTAGATATATTTTTATTAATATTTTTATTTTCCAAAATTTGGCATTTGTTCAATATATGAACAGTTACTTAAGATTTCGTTATTTATAATGATAATTTTTGGGTTATCCGTGTTAGCAAAATTTAAAGTTTTTTCAGTGTTTACAATAAAATAGTCGCCACCAAGCTCAATTACATCTTGATCTTGGTTTATAGCTGAAATTTCCATGTCAGATACTCGAGACAATTCAGCAACCCCTTCGATTTGATGAGGCAGAAAAATCATTGGTTTATCACAATTGATTTTTTCATTAGTTTAACATCAAAATTATTATTAAAATTTTGATGTCGTATAGCTAAGTCGGGACTCGGGACTGTAATCTTCGAGACTGTATGCGGATCCCGACTCGGGATTCACATACGGTCTGGCCAGCCCCTACAAAACCACTGCGATATATCATTTAATGCCGTTATTCGGGATCCCGAGTCGGGACTCTAGACACAGCGATAATTTAAATTCCACTTAATTTTTTTACAATAGAACACCCAAAAAAGTTAAGCAAATACTAGATATAAACAACTCGTGTTGTCGACATTTTTGGACGTCTCCAGTCGCTCTTTAAAACTACCTACGTCAATAAAAAACCTGGGTGTTTCCTCTGAGGTCAATAGCATCTGGTATACATTTGGTGTGGGTCCCATATCTCACTTTTTAGACAACAATGTGAAAATCCTAGATACGGCCTTGGGTGGATTTCCTGTATTTCGTTTAAAGTGTCTGCAAAATATCATATAGTTTAAAAAAAGACGTGGGAAATTTGCGATATATGTTGAGGGCTTTCTTACAGCAATATTTGTAATCATCTGCTACCCTGGTAAAGGGTTAAAATCTGCAACCCTCATTATTTCTTTCATTGTATCTACTTGTGTTGTTGAAAATTTCTGATATGAAAAATTGTTTGTAAAGGCAAAAAGAAATTTTTTGGTCAAGTAATTTTTTTTAATTGTTTAGCATTACAAATGGGCGGTATAAAAGTTTATTTTAATCTAATAAAAAATAGGAAGTTCACTGTCGCTTTTTAGTACATTGTTATCTTTCTTCTGACCTATCTTTTTTATTACCAGTTTTGGGAAAATACAATGTATCACTTATTAGTTTAAAATTAAGTTTGATACACCTTTTTATGCTGGCTTTATATTGCAGAAATGTATTTAATGTTAACTCGAAAACGGCACAATTTACAAACAAAATGCATAAAATGAAAAAGTTTCTAATAAAGTAAAGCCTGCACAAGCCATTTTTTACATTGAAAATTTTTAACCCGAGAAAATGATATAATAAAAACACTGATGGTTGCAGATTTTAACCATTTTTCAGGGTAGCAGATGATTACAAATATTGTTCTTAGAAAGCATTAAAAAACATAAACATCAGGAACAATGCTTGATCCTGTTTAGTACTTCTACTTGTAGGAGTTGAGCTCTTTTTCGTTTTTTTTCTTCTTTGTTTTTGTTAAATAGATCTTTGGTAAATGGAGTTCCTCAGTAATTGATGGCTGTTCTTCTTGTGATTACTGTTTTTTTTTAGTATCTTTAATTGGCGTAGGAATAAGCTGATGAAATGCTGTTTATTTGAGCTAAAAGAGGACACATGATTTTTTTCAGCGTCTGAACTAGAACTATCATAAACCAATGCTCGTTTGAGGGACATTGTGGTTGCAGTCACTAAAACTAACAATTAATCAAATGGCAAACAGTTGTTATTACTTATTTGTATTTCTAACATTTTAATAAAGGCATAAAATAATCTCTAAAACAAACAAAAATTGAAACATTTGTTTGTTTTACAGTAAGGAGGACAATAAGGCCTATGATCATATTTGATAGGTGTTAATACTTGCCAATACTGTGTATAAAAAAATTTAATAAATCCTGTTTGGACCACGATACATTTTTCAAACAGAAAATGTTATAAGAGCATAAAATAATAAAATGCGACACTGTAATTTTTTATTTATATATATATATATATATATATATATATATATATATATATATATATATATATATATATATATATATATATATATATATATATATATATATATATATATATATATATATATATATATAATATATATATATATATATATATATATATATATATATATATATATATATATATATATATATATATATATATATATATATATATATATATATATATATATATATATATATATATATATATATATACATAGTTTGCATAATGGACCTGCATATCGGATGTAGATAATCCGGATTAAACGAACACTCCGTATTTTTATGTTTTAGCAGTTCTTGACAAACTTTTTACTTGTTATTGTGTCACGTGCAATTTTTTTTTTTTTTTTTGTCAATTATTCGCCGCTTTTATCCCGTGTTGTGTGGAATATTAGAAACGGTCTTTAAACCAATCAAAATCTTTAAAAACAAAATCAAGGGAAGTCAGTTATTTGATGTTACTTGCGGAGTTAGTGGTAAAAGTTTAGCCCTTTTTGATATGGTGTAAAATTTTACAATAAGTGACATTAAAAAAATACAAATAAAATTACAGAGTAAATAAACGGTTTTTATTTTCTTTGTGATAGTAATGTTGGGTATTATTTTAATTTTATTTATTATTCCAGTGCACTATTCCTATTTATTTTTAAATTTCAGATTTATTGTTCATTGTGTTATGGGCCAGAAAAAGGCAAACCTTAAGAAAAGCAGGATGGAAAGTAAACTACATTCATGGTTTGTAAGTCTTCGAAATAGACATGTTCTTGTTTTATCCGAATTTTTAGCAGCAGAAGCTAAATAATTCTAAGCTAGATTTAACACCGAAAAAGAAGAAGACTCAAATTTTGTAAGAAACAGTTATTGAATGATTTAGCAGCTGTCAAACCGTTTATAGCTAAATTGAATTACACTATAAAATTACTAGGCTTACAGCCACTACAAATTTATTATGCTGATGAATCCGCATTGTTTTGGAAAATGCTTTCCAGATAGCACCCGTGGGTTCCAAAGAAAAACTGCTCCGAAGAAAGACCATAAGGAAAGGATTACATTTTTCATTTGGGAAAAACAGGCTCTATGAATTTATAAAGCTACGCAAAGCTTGGATGACTTCAGCAGTGTTTAAAAGTGGTTTGACAATGTTTTGTACCCAAGTTATAAAATTTTTAAGAGAAAGAAATTCTGAAATGCGCTACTTCATTAATAATGCTTCTAGTCTTGTAGTGAAAGGGAAATTTGTTAGCGATGATGGCTGCATTATTGCAATGTTTTTACTCCCAAATACAACTGCCTTTAAATTTAACCAATGGATTAGAATCCCTACGCTTAACGAAGCTTTTCTATAAAAAGCCTTCAGCTAAAGTTTAACAAACAATGAAAGAGCCCTTTTTAAGAGTCTAAGAGCTTAAACCCCAAATTTTCTGTATGCCTTCTCCATAATGCTTGGGAAAAAGTTCTAGGGGTTTCCCTTTAAAAATCTGGGATAAGATTTTGCTAACTCAAAGTGACGTAGCGGATGAAGATAATCCTGATGATTTAATTCCTTTAAGTGATTTAAAGCAAAAACTACAACCATTTGAGCAGAAGAAATTGATGAGGTCCCATAATGTTTCAAAAAAAGGGAAGTAAAAATGTGGATGTTGGTAAAACTGTAGATTGGATTGATGGTGATGCTCAATTGCTTCTGGCAGACGATTTAATCAAGTCAAATGATGAATCAGACGAAGATGTCTCGGAAATGACCTCAGCTTAAAAAATTAAAAACGAGATCTATTAAATTTTTAAAATTTTTTTTACAGGGGGCCCACAGATAAAATTTCCTTAAGCTGACATCATGACTCTGCAAAGATTAAAGGAAACCGCCCATGAAAAAGAGCAACGCAACTGTCAACAGGCTAAAACCCAATTTTTTTAATTTTAAAAAAAAAGGTTCAAATCAGAAAAAGATGAAACCGAACGCGTAGAAAACCGAGAACAATCGAAGATCGATGATTGGACATTTATTATGTGTATTTATTCAATATATACATTTTTAATTATGTTAACGTTTTTTTATTTATTTATTTTTGAGTCAACAATATTTAAAACCCAATTTTTACTTTTATTTAATATTCCGGATTTTTTGATAATTCGGATCGGCGGTTTTGGTTGGTTTTTTTCTGCCCCAATAAAATTGATGTCACACTGGTGACACGACGGGCAACGCGCGACTGAAGGCTGAAGTGTCATCTATGACCCTTATACATCCGTATGTGACTTGGAGCGACCCCGATCATTTTAAATTATTTTTTGTTGTTCCATTAGCCGAAGGCCTTACTACCCACACCTCCCTTTTTTTTATTTTACCCCTATAGTTCAAAAATTAAAATTTAAAACATAGATTTATTAAAACTTTATGTTGGTATTCTTATTCTAGAGTCGTCTTTTTTTTTGCAATATTAAAAAAATCCCGTATATTGAACAAATAACGCAAAAAAAGTAAATAAGTCTATACATATTTTAAAAACCTAATATTGAGTTTTAATTGTTTATCATGAATAAAATTGTGTAATAAATAAAAAATCTTCAAACGCTCTATTAACTGCATTATTTTCATTTACAGAGAAGTCAAGCAAAATTTAAGCACCAAAGTACCTACAAAACAAAAACGAAAGTCTAAAAGCAAAGTTATGCTCAAAATGGGGGTAGTGATGTGAATAATTATTGACCGTAAGTTGAAAACTAAATTGGGGAGTGCAGTGAAAAAATTGCAAAAAATGTAACTTTATTACTAAGTAAATAATTCCTCAGCGAACTGTGCTATATTTAAATATGAGTGGAAATAATGTAGAAACTAAAGTGTTGTATAGCTTGAAGCTAATTTTTTCGTGCTATATCTTCATTATGTTTTCATCTGTGCATGTTTCAAGTTCAGGTTTAGTTTTATTTAATACTTCTTTTTAATAAACTGGTTATTTATTTTATTTAGTATTGTCCCAAGACCCGAGATTCTCTCTAGTAGTTGGGAGAAAACTAATTTTACCTTTATCAAACAAGGACTTTTTTTTATTTAAAAAATGAAAAATATATATATATATAATATATATATATATATATATATATATAAATTTATAAATATATATATTTTTAAATATAGCTGTTTGGGTGTTTTTTTTGGATTGGCTTGTTTGACCAATGTAGATTCCGTAGCCGGTACATGGATTTCGTAAATGACGTGGCTTTTCATCTTCAGCTATTTTTGATTTCAGTTAAAAAGTTTTTATTTGCTAGATTAAATCTTTTGTAGCTGACTTTAATTTTTTGGGTTTTTTAAAAATACTTTTAAAAAATTTTTTTAAGGAGGGGAAAATATAGGGTATAGTTAAATATTTTTAAATTTTTATTTTTTTTTTTATTTTGTTGGTGGTATTTTCATTATAAAATTAGGGGATACTTTTTTAAACATGGAGAAAAGTTTTGTTGGGTTTTTGGGGTTTTTTAATATATATTAACCTGAAAAGATAATATAAGATGTTTTTGTTTTGTCTGTCTCAAACAGGGGCCCAAAACCCCAAAAAAACATCTGAACAAAAAATATATAAATTAAAAAGAGGTTAAAAAACAAGCTAACGCTAAACCACATTTAAATATATATATATATATATATATATATATATATATATATATATATATATATATATATATATATATATATATATATATATATATATATATAAAAATTTTATATATATATATATATATATATATATATAAATAACAAAAGGGGGAATTTTTTTGGGCATAGGGGCTCCTTAAAAAAAAGAAAGAAAAAAAGAAAAAAAAAAATACCCTTTGGTAGGTATGATCACTAAGGTTGGTTGTTTTAAAATTACGAGGCCTAAGAAAAATGGAAAACCCCCGGTCCAGCCAATCTGTTTAAACACGTGTTTCCCCCTTTGGGGGGATGGTCACACCGAATGTAGGGTAGAAAACCCCTTTGGGGAGTAAAGCAGTTGCCTTATGAACATCTGTAACCTAAAAAAAATGAACGTTAGAAGAAATTAGCCCCATCTCGTCAAGAATTTCCCAAAACCCAATCTGAGTATCGACAGGTTAGATGTTAATGTGCGCCATGTAGGTGTGTTACGCAAATCAGTCAGAAGTTGTTTAAAACCAAACGCCCAAAAAAAATGGCTTCCCATTAGTTCACGGATATGTGATTTTTTAATGAGCTCTTTTCCCAAATTTCCCAAATAGGTGACGCAGCATGACTGAAAACGTGATTTAATAAAAGGGGGAAAGCAAATATTTTCACCCCAACTGAAAAAATATATAAAATATTTTAATATATTTTATATATATATATATATATATATATATATAAATAAAAATATATATATATAAAATATATATTTTATATATATATATATATATATATATATATATATATATATATATTATATATATATATATATATATATATATTTTTATATATATATATATATTTTATATATATATATATATATATATATATATATATATATATATATATATATATATATATATATATATATTATATATATATATTTTTAATATATATATATATATATATATATATATATATATATATATATATATATATATATATATATATATATATACCTAAAAAATAAATAATTCAGTAAATGACTAAAAAAGTAAACCCAAAATTTTAAATTTTTTTCCAGAATAAAACAGTCATTGCAGAGAATTCTTAGTCGAATTACAAAAATTACGCAGTTTTTCCGGGGAAAACAAAGGTGGATTTATATTAAAAATATTTTTTGTTATATAACAAAACATCAAAAAAAAAAAAAGTTTAAAAAATGTTATTTCCATGGTTTTTACAGATACATAACATAAAAAAGAAAAAAAAACTTAAAGATCACCAACTTCTATCTTTCTTATTTTATTTTTATCTAAAATCATAAATGCACAGGAGCTAATAAAACGTGATTAAGTTAAAAGATAACCGCCTTGGAAGCTGTTTATTTTTGTTAATTTATTTTTAAAGTTTGTGTCCCCTGTGATATATAAGATCCTTTAAATCTTTAAGATTTGGTTTTTTTGAAAGCACTATTATAGTTTTTTTTTTTTAAAATTTTAAACAAACAATAAAAACAAGAAATAAAAACCCAAAAGTTTAAAAAAAAAAGTTTTTTGGGGGGTTTTTAATTTTGTTACTCTTATTTCT